>JAWQFY010000021.1:0-84443 GCA_037055185.1 Capillidium rhysosporum
AACAGTTTTAATATATTTATTTTATATTATTTATAATTTTAAAATTTTTAAATATAAAATAGGTTTTTAATTTTTTTTAATTTAATGAAAGAGTTTTTAATAAAGCTAAAAAAATATATATAACTTTTTTATTTATTTTATAAATAAGTATTAAATAAATAAAAAGATATACTATATATAAAAATAAATTAAACCAAATTTTTAATTATTAAAATTTTAAAAAAAATATTATAAAGATAATATATATAATAAAATATTTTTAAAATTAGCTTAAATATAAAAATTTTTAGTTAAAGCTTTTTTTTAAATAAAAATTAAGTTAATTCTGTTTTTTAATATTTTAGATAGTTTTACTTAAATAACTAATTTAAATACTATAAACTGAAAGAAGTAAATTTTAAAAAAATTAAAAAATCCTAGCTAAAAAACTTATACTTAATTTTTAAACTTACTAAAAAGTATTAAAAAAATTTTTTTAATTAAAAGTAAATAAATAATATAAAAGTATTTGATTTATATTTAATTTATAAAGGTTTTTATTTTAAAACATATTTTTAGCTAAAAAATAAACTTTTAAACTTTTGGTATTTTAACTTAAAAAGTTAAATTTCACTTAATTGAACTAAAATTATCAAATTATTATGTCAAAGCTCTAAAACTATAAAAATAACTTTAGTCAAAAAATGGGAAATTTGATTGTTTTCTTATATAAAATTTATATAAGCAATATATTGGATTTTAAACTATATTTGAACCAAAAAGCATAGAAAAAGATAAATTTCGAAAAAATTCTACCATACTATGTAAACTACCAAGCACTTAAATTTATTAAAAAATGTTATGCTAAAAATAATATTTAGTTAGGAGGAAAACCTCTTTTTCGATCAGTACTTAATTATTATTTTCCAGTCTTTAAAGGGTAAAAGGTTAATAGTTAAAAATCAAATTAACTATCGACTACGCAAATAATAAGTAAATTTTCATTTGTTAGATATTTTATAAGATTTTTGGGAGGACTTTTAATTTATCAAATGCAAAGCTCCTATTTCTGTTTAACTTTTAGAAATCCGTAGTTTGGTTTGGATACATTTGATTTGCGTATCCAAATTGGAACCAATTTGACAAATAAACTGCGGGATCATAAAACTATCTTTTATTAGCCAATTGTATTTCCACTTTTAAAAACAAGGATGGATAAAATAGGCTACGTAGAGCTTGATTTCGATTATGCTTATTGAAACATTGGGCTCGAACAGTATAAATACTTGTTTAGGTCTAACGGAATTCAAAAACAAAATAATCAACATGCCATCAGAAAGTAAGTACCGAATTTTTATGGTAACAAGTATTAAGCTCAACTTTGTTAAGGTTACGAAAACTCCGTTATTGAAGAAATCGAAGAACTCGAAGAATATGAAGTCGAAAAGATAATAGATTCTAAGAAGATTAAAGTATTTGTTCAACTAGATTTAAGTTAATTTTTGATTTTAGGGTCTTCAACACTATCTTATTCGCTGGGCAGGTTTTAATGCGGATGATGATACTTGGGAGCCAGCTGTCAATATTGTCGATAAACAGCTAATCAAAAATTTCAATTCCAACAACAGTAAAGGTAATAAACGTAGTAGTAAGAGTGTAGATTTGAATTCCAAAGTTCGTAAAGGTAAGGGAGGAGGTAAAAGAGTTAGTAAAAAGCAGTTGGCAGAAGAATGTAGAACTCAAAATATTCAAGATCGAAAAGGGATTCATATGAAGAAGCCTGTTTTGTCCCATAAGACAGAAATTAAGGATTATTGCTGTTTAGTTTGTGCTGCACGTCTCTATTCGCAAGCTTTGGAATCTGAGATCAAATACCCAATCTCTAAGCTTCAAGTTAAATCGATCGAAGAGATTATGAAATCCAAGACTTTCCCTCCACCAACCGGGAATAAATTGCTTGATAGTTTAGTTAAGTCACCATCTGAAGTTCCAGAATATAGATATGGTTCCTTCCCCGACGATGATAGTTCCAATGCATTAGCTATTGCTATGAAGGCAAACAGAGCCGATTGGGTAGCTACTTTAATTAAATCAGTTTCGGGAAGAGCCAACCCACCTGATAATGCATTTAATGCCCCAAATTCCGGAACTGGTTATGTTAGCAGAAGTACTTTTGGACACGCCGTCAAGTAACTAATTTGAAATTTCATTATTTTAACATTATTTTAGTACTGTTAACGAATCTCGTGGAAATAGAGAAGGAAATAACGCTTTTTATAAGCAAGAACATAACGATACTATGAAGTTGAACCATAGAAAGGCTTTCCAGTTCAATGACTATAAAGAATTGGCTCTCCTCAATGCTTTGATGGACCCTAACTTTAAAATTGAGGCATTGGATAGGTATTTGAGCTTAGATTACGTTAATCAAGATTCCGTTTTGAATTCATTCATTCATGAAATGGCTTCATGTGGTAAACGTGATATTGTAGCACATCTGATAGAAAAAGCTGGAAACCATGGGTTCAACCATCTTCACTTAGAAGTTGTAAAGGTATGCTTATACTTATTGTTTTTGTACTTACTATTTTTATAGAACGTAAATGGCGAAACACTGACTTCTTATCGCTCAAATCAGATTACCAAAAAGATGATTAACCATCGCCAGCTTCAACCTTTACATTTAGCAGCTATCAACCCTAGAAGCGATTATCTATCTGAATTTTTTAGCTCCTTAGTCTCTGCCGAGTTTACTGAAGTCGATGGATTTGGTCGTAATGTAGCTCACTTTGCAGCTGTTTCCGAAACTACTGCTTGCCTCGAATTTCTGATTGAAAATGTAAGCTATCTCGATATAAATTTACTAATATTTATGTTGTTTAGAAATTCGATGTCAACTCATTCGACCAACAGAAAGTCACACCAGTAATGTTAGCTGCCATGCACGGTAAATATTAATCGCAATATACAAATTCTTATTTGTTCTTTTAGGGAAAACTCATAACTTTCCGATCTTTTTAGAAGCTTTGGGTAGCCAAACTTTTGCTACTAAACAACATAGAAAAGGTTGGACCCCTTTACATTACGCCGCTCATTATGGACATGCTGACTCTGTAAAATGGCTAGTTGAGCATATTCCTTTAGATCTTCTTGATAAAGAATCCAAAGCATCAGCACTACACCATTCCGCCAAGATGGGGCATCTGGAATGTGTCAAATTGTTAACTAAAGCTGGTGCCGACCCTGATATTAAAAATAAGTTTGGATGTAGTCCACTTCATCTTGCTGCAAAGAACGGACGATTTGATATTATTCAACACTTATTAGTTGATTGTGGGGCTACCCTCGATGATAAAGATACTTCAGATAATACTCCTTTACACTATGCAGCTGCTTATGGTTGGTTAGAAGTTGTCGATTTATTGGTCTTTGTTGGTGCTGATGTTAACGCTTCTAATATCTGGAAAACTACACCTTTGGCAATTGCTGACAGTAAAGGGCATACCGCAGTAGCTAATCGTTTATTAGACAACCCAAAAGTAGATTCAAGTTTTAAGAATAGAGAAGGTATGAATCTTCTACACACTTACGTTATTTCGCATCCCGAGGATTGGTACGACGCCAATCGTTTAACTGCTAAGGCCCATAAATTGATATCCCGAGATAGTGTAGATTTGGTAAACTTTGTAATTTTGTAAATTCTAACAACTAAATAGGCTACCGGTGATATGAATGGAAATACACCTTTACATTTACTTGTGGGATCAAACTTTTATGTTAAATCGAATATCGAGTTACCTGAACAACCTCCTACTCTTTGGGCAGATAAAATTGAATATGAAAAGAAAAAGACAAGCAACGACCTTCATGGTGAGTTTCACGATGATCATGGTATCCAGCTCCAAATTGATTTAGCCGATTTGTGTCTTAAAATAGGTAATATTTTGTTATTTAATTCTGTATTGATATAATTATAGGATGCGATGTTAATTTTAAAAACAAGGATGGTTACACTCCGCTTGCATGTGCTATGGATGCCGGCCACATAGATATGGCCAAATATTTATTAGATACAAACAAAGTTGACATTGTTTCTTCAATTGGTAAACACGGCGACAACATTCTTCACTTTATTTTAAAGCAGTTTGCACTTTATCAAGCTGAAAGTAAAGCAAACGAAGGTGTCGATTCCATTGAGTCCCGAAGAGTTAATCGGGTTAAGGATAAGTTAAATGGATTATTAGACAGTTTATTCGACGGAAATTACAGCAATCAACTCGAAAACCTCTCAAATTTGCCTAACACTAAAGGATTTACACCGGTCATGGATGGTGTCATGAACGCTTACAACTTCCAAAAAGAGAAAACTTCTATTCAAGACTTGGGAACTGATAGTTTTGACAAAGTGAACAAAACTAAGAATTTGGATTTCCAGTACGATTATTTTGTAAGCATATAATTTTAGTTAGATTGTTAACTGTACTTTTAGATTGAAGCATTGGATAAAGTTATTACCAACTGCTCGGCTAATGTAAACTTTCAAGTTCAATACCCTAAAGATTACTTTTCGAAAGATAAAAAACCAAGCCCAGGATTGGAACCAGAATTTACTGGTAAGTATTGTTTTAAATGCGGGTTACTAATTTTTAAGGTTGGAGTGCGTTACATTTTGCATGTGATATACAAGAACCTGAGCTGGTAAAGGTTTTGATTAAGCACAGTGGTGATCCCAACCAAATTAATTTCGGGCACAGAGATGGGCGTACTCCTTTTGGTATAGCGTCCAAGTTCAAAGAAGATCGTTCCGAATGGGCATCTTTCAATGATTCCTGGACCGGAAAGTTTAGTATTACATATACTCCGGGGTATACTAAATGGGTAGCTATTTTGAACCAGTTACTTGATGCCGGAGGTGACCCGTTTATTATACCCAAGCTTGTAAACAATTATAAAATTGATGGCCCGGTCGCTCAAAAGTTCGACAGTTCTCCTATACTCTTTATTCTAGAGAATATTAAAGAGGTGGAGCTTTTACATATCATTGCTAAGTTGAATATTAACTTCGGAGATGTGTCCAAAAATCTCAGTCTTGCTGGAAGTTGCAATGGAGTAACACCTTTGATGTATACTTTAGGATGTGGCAAAATTGATGCTTTTAAGGTAAACAGTGTACGTATGTTAATTATTAATAATTTTATAGACTCTATTGGCGACCAAATTAGATATTAATATTTGCGACTGTGATGGCAACACTGTTCTTATGCGGGCTATCAAAGGAAATAACGTAAAAGCTACAGACTTACTTCTAAGTGGTAACTTCGAATACTCAAGTAGTTTAGACCTGTCGCTTATCAACAAAGATAGAGCTTCAGCACTCACTCTAATTGGTCAATATAACTGTAAAAACGCTTATAAGTTAATATCTCCTTTCATCAATAGTTTCCAACAGTTTAACCACCAAGATAACTTTGGAAAATCAGCCCTGTTATGGGCCTGCCAATACAGCGTAACTGATGTAGTCGAAGCTTTAGTGAAAAACGGTGCGGATGCTAATTTACCATGTACTCCACCATCCTCATCAACCGCTACAATCAATGAAATTGGTATGTCACCTTTGATGGTCGCCATCGATAATTATTCCGAAAACACCTTAGACATTGTAAACCTACTAGTTAGTCATGGTGCACAGATGGATTTTACTGATCAACATCTTTCCACCGCTTTACACTACGCCGTTTTATCTCAGGATCATAAATTGACTCGCTTTTTATTGGAAAGTGGTGTAAACGTTAATGTTAAAGATCATTACCAACTCACGCCACTCCATTTAGCTGTAAAAGATACACTTAAACAAGTCGATAAATCATTACGTATTGAAAGACTACTTATTGAATATGGTGCGGATATCAACGCAACAGATTACCAGGGTAGAACACCTCTACATCTATGCTTCTCAATACTACACACTATACCATATATGAACTATACACATAAATTTTTAAAGCTAGCGCAAGAAGCCAGGCAATTCGTTGAAAAGGAAGCATCAAGAGATAGAAATATCAAGGAGTGCTTTAACGAGTTGGAAATTAAGAAGCACTGGTTTAGTAAGTTTATTACTGACAACAAAATATTACCAGTAATGCGTGAAGAAATAAAACCACTTCAGGAGGGTTATAGCGCCGATTGGTTCAACAACAGCCCTTACCGTCATAATAAGCTTGAAGAGGGAAACAGCTTTGTAAAAGAAGATCCAATAGATTTAATAAGATACTTTTTAACTTTTACCAACATCAAGATTGACGAAAAAGATGTTTTCGGTAGAACGCCCTTACATTACTCATCAAGGGTTGGTGCTTACACTTGTACCAAATATCTCATCGAACGCGGTGCTAATTTAAGTAATCTTGACATGGACAAAAATAGTCCCTTCCACATAGGGTTGCTATACGGTCATCTTGACTATTCCAACATGCTATTGAATATGGGTGCTGAAGTTTTATCACCTTTAACGCTAGCTACCGGTAGACAAATCACCCCCTTTTACCTATCTTTAGAAAAATCATTTATGCCACTAGCCTACCTTATTATTGACCAAAAGATAGGATTTTTGATAGCTTTCCACGATACCCTTAAATTGGGAAAGCTGCATTTAGCGTCTACCTTGTTGAATAGAGCTACATCTGAGCATATCACTTCGATCGACCAGAATACGGGTCGTAATATATTACATATACTAGCTGACGTTTCTCCCACCGATAAACGTTCTTGGAAGGAGTACTTGGTAGAGTTTTTAAATATTATTGATAAATTCAATGTACCTTCAGATGCAGTCGATAACGAAAACATTACACCGTTGGTTATAGCTGCTAAACATTCTCAAACCGACTTCTGCCAGATTCTTATTGAAAGAAATACAACTAGTAGATATATTAATCAAGTAACTAAGTGTGGTAAAAGTGCATTATGGTACACCATCAAGAATAACGACATTACAACTGCAAAGGTATTTTTAATTTTATTATTCTTAAATTAATGTATTGCATTTAGATGCTATTAAAGAGAAATGCTGAGCTAAACAACATCGATATATCTAAAAACCCATCTTTACTTCATTTAGCAATATCATATTCGCCTCATCTAGTCAAGGTAACAACTACCTGAAACATTAATATTAATTTTTTAGGAAATAATCAATAAAGGAGCTGAAGTTGATAACGATATATTATTTGGTAGATCATCCGCCTTCATACTCAGTTTACTCGATAATCCATTCACCAACGTGAACCAGCGTATCGAATTCTGGGAGCTGTTGCTTAGCAAAGGAGCCAACCTAAATAACCCCGGTCCGGTACCGAAGTATAAACTTAAATTAAATACAAGTCATTCATCTGATAAGGAGCCAGTAATAATTCACCCTGCGTTTTTAGCTATCGAGTTGAGCTTTTATGAAAGGAAATATCTGTTCGAACACGGTTTGCACTGTAATGTTAAACACCCTATTACCAACCAATACCTGGTGAAATCAGTTTGCGATGTCGGCACTTTAGAGCTGTTATTGAAGCAGGGAATTGACCTTAACTCCAGAGATAGTGTCACCAACAGACCTTTTACACATGAGCTAGTTATAGGTCCTCATAAACTATTAACTAGCAGTTCTATACTGCAATGGGATAATATTTGGAATTCAAGTATCAGTTTAGACCTTTCGTCGATAGATCCGGTGACCAACCAAACGCCACTCGAATTTGCCATCCACAATAACAATTTACCACTATTCTCACATCTTTTGTATCATGGAGCTAATCCCTACATCCACTCCTGTTTAAAGGAAAATAGTCCCAAAGAACAAAACTTAGTCGATACCGTCGCTCACGCCCTCATCCTCAATCGACCGGAATTCTTACAAGCTCTATTCAATTACGCGGATAAAACAGACACATGGGCAAATTGGAATCAACCGGACCCCCAATTCCGAACCAGCCTGTTCTACATTATCACACCCAATCAATCAACCTTCTACAATAACTTTGATGTGTTTCAAAGCACCTTTTTAAAAATTAATGCCGCTGGTGTAAGCGTCGATCAAATGGAAGCTGTCAGAGACAAATTTGGATTCACTTGCTTGGAATATGCTGCAATGAGTCACGATTTGGAGGTGTATCACGGGATGGTTGACCTTGGTTTCAAAGCGTTAGACCCTACCGACTTTGCTAGACTACAACGTGATTTTAATTTCGAGTCTTTAGCTATAAAATTAAATATCAATCTCCCTAAGGTTGAAGTAGATAAAGATGCCGAACTTGGACGTAAGTACTTGGAAGATTTGGAGGCTTCAAAACTTAAAAAGGAGGGTTTAAAGCCTAGTGATCCATTGAAGGAGGTGGATCCCAATTCCGATTTAAAAGGTATAGGTGAAATCGCATTGGGTCATGAGCAAGAATATTTAACCATAAACATGAACCGTAGCGAAATGGTCTCCATGTACTACACCAAGAACATGTTCTACGTACTACAGTTGATCTACAATCCACTCACCACCGTGTATGTTCTGTTCACTCGATGGGGTTCTATAGGTGAGAAAGGGATGTTCCAACGCACCCCATTCACCGACTACGATCAGGCAGTGAAGGAGTTCGAGGCAGTGTTCAAAGCTAAATCGGGTAATCTGTGGTCACACCGTGCTGACGACAAATTTGAAGCTAAACCAGGTAGGTTTATAATCTCCAAGACGTTCGAACTCAAACCCATGGCACCGATTCAGAAACTGATCGAGAGAAGCAGTCCCGTAAAGTCGATCCTACCCGAGAACACCAAGAACTTGATACGCCTGTTCACTCACCTCTCTTCTATGAACAAGTTGAATAAGGACACTCACGCTGACTTACCACTAGGTTTCTTGAGCAACGATACTATAAAAAGAGGTAGACAGATATTGGATCAGATACGGGCTGCAATTGACGATTACTCCAAATGCCTTTACTCCAACAACCTGGTGAACAGCAAGGAGCAGGCCCTTAAACGTTTGAAGATTGTACAGCTTAACTCATTGTACTTTACTACTATCCCCAAAATATCCCAGGACTCCAATAACATCCAACCGATTACCAATCTCAACAAACTGGCTGATGAGATTGCCAGGTTAAATTCAATCCAGTATCTCAACAGTGGTGCCAACATCCTACTAGCTTCGCATGCCAAGCTAGATGAAATGAACCCACTCGATTACTGCTACTCTGCTCTGAACCGCAATTTTACCGAGATTCCAGTTTACCATCCCGAGTTCAACCTCGTACACGATTTCATAGGTAGTGGTGTAAACCATTACGACCTAGTGCATCTGATCAAATTGGAGCAGACTACTGAGTTTGATTCAAAGTTCAAAGATACAACCCGTAAGTTACTGTGGCACGGTTCCTCGTTAAGTAACATTGTCGGTATTCTTTCACAAGGTCTTAAGGTGGCTCCGGTGGAAGCGGCCGCGCACGGATACATGTTTGGTAAAGGTATATACTTTGGGGATGCTTTCGATAAATCAATCGGGTACGCGAACACTTACTCCAACCTGGACTGTGGTTACTCTTGCTTACTGTTGAGTGAAGTTGCGGTGGGTAAGCCACGCCAACACATCTACAGTAACTACTACGCCGAAGCTCCCGAAGGGTACGACTCGGTGCTAGGAATGGGACAAACTCAACCTAATCCGGAAAAGGTCAAATATACATCCAACGGGTGTGAGATCCCTTCCAACGAGCTGGTAAAGCTAGATCTAAGTACAGTACCCTTGGATAACGAGATATACAACTCGTTCAACCTACTCAACTACAACGAGTACATCGTTTACGAACCAGAACGTGTCAAGATGGCCTATCTTGTAATAGTTAAGGATAAATACAGGTGCCACCTATGTAACTCTACATACGGGGCCAGCAGCTTCACCAGCTATCTGGATTTGAATGCTACTGAGTTCAAGGACAAATTCCCGCCTAACGCCTCCAAATTCAACACTATACTCGACAAATCTTTCCTCAACTACAACCTGTTCGAAGTTTTGATGGCAGAGGGGTTACTTATTCAGCAGAACTTAGATTTACATACATTCGCTCAGAAATACCTCACCCATTATATTATCGCTAATAAGAAATATCTCAATAATCCTAAGTGGAATCCAGTAACTCCTCTCACTCCAACCACTAAGATCTGTACCAACTGTTTCCGTCAATGCATTGGGATCACAATCGACTTTTACCTTAGAGATAATAGGAACTTGCTGCCCGACACTGTTCAAGCTTTAAATACCTGCTGGTACGGTAGAGAATGTCGTAATCAGTCCAAAGGCAATCATTTCGAAAGGTTCTGGCATGCTGCTGAGAACACCAGAAAGAATGTTGAATGGAACAATACCAACAACACTAACAACACTAACAGTACTACTAACAACTACGATGAGGATGAGGATGAGGATGACGATGGTAATAATAGTGATAGCGAAGATTACTCTGATTAACTACTGCAGGACTGTTATTATTAAATTCGATTTTGTCATTCATAATATATTGTTTTCATTTCCTAAGCTTATATTCTCTTTTTAAATTATGTGACAACCATTAAGGTATTAGATATTCTAATATCTTTATGTGATTAAATTTAAACGTTGGAATTTTTAGATACAAATAAGGTAGTACTAAACTTCATTTATAGCTTGTAGTGAGAGAACAAAGTTTACTTATTAACTAATTTTTAATTTAAATTGTATTATGGAACTGGTTTATTAATTGGAATAAGATTGTACTATGGGATTTGTAGCTAAAAATACCATTGTACTATGATAAAACATTGTTAATAGCCTGAATAGTATAGTTGTATAAATTAACTGTAATATAATTATTATAGAAAAGTATAATATAGTGGTTATAAGTAAGCTCTCTATTAATGAAACATATTTATATTATTTATATATTAACTTGAAATTTTAAATAATGCATTTATTTTATGCTAAAATATAATATATATATTTAGGCTAATATAAAAAATAACTTTATTATATAGTTAATTTTATACTTTTAACTGTGTATATTTATAATGCTATATTAAAAAAATAAACTTTTAAATAAATTATACTAATATAGCTTATTAGTCTTACTATATTATTAATTAATATACTAGAATATTTTCTATTAAATTTTTGAAGTTTAACTATTATTTTTTTTAACTTAGCTATTAAAACTAAATAATTTAAATTTTAAAAACTAGGCTATAGCACTTTTATTATATATTTTCTTTTTCTTTTTTCTAAATATAAAAATTTGCTAAAAAAGTGTTTTCTAATTACTGCTATTTTTTGAAAGCTTTTTTAAATAATATAATGATTATTTATACTTTTAATAGTACAAAAAATTATTATTAGCATATTTAATTTTTTTTGTATTTATTTAATAAACTTATTAGTAAAATTTTAAATATTTTTTATATTAATAGCATTTTTATTATTTTTATCAACTATTATTTAATATTTTATTTATTTATTTAGATTAGTTTAACTTTTTATTAGTATTATTATAAAAAATGTATATACTTTATTAATTACTTATTTTATTTTTAAACTAAATTATTAGTATATTTTTTATTATAAATAATTTTTTAAAAGTTTAAATAGCTTTATTTTTTAATCATTATTTTTTTTAAATTAATATATATATTATTATATTTATATATAAATAGAAAATATAAAGCTGTAATATATTATTATATTTTTGATAAATTTTATTAAAAGTTAGTTATATTTTAAAAATTTAATCTATTATATAATAGTAAGTATATAGGCTATATAATAGTTTAAATATTTAAGTCATTATTTTTTTATAAAAAAATAAAAAATAAATTTTAATATTAGAGAATAAAGAAAATATAATAATAAAAGTTGCTTATTTTAATATAAAAAAATATATTAAAATTTTAAATATTAATATAATTTTAAATTTTTAAATATTTTATATATATACTAATATATTAAATATTTTATTTGAAATAATATACTACTTTTTACTTTTAGCTATAAATATTTAAATTATAGCATTTCATTTTTATAACTTTTTAAATTATTATAGCTATATATATTTACTTTTTTAGCTTAATTTTATTATTATTTTATTATATATTAATAATATAGTTTAAAAAGAATTAGTATTCTCCTTTTTTATTATATAAAAAAGATAAAAAATAACTTTTATAAGTTATTTAGCATTAGTTTTTTAAATAATATTTATTTAATTAAATAAGTAATAAAAATTAAATTTTTTTAAACTTAGTAATATTTTCAAATTTTTTTTTAAAACTATTTAATATACTTAATAAATTAGTAATAAATTTAAATTTATAAATATATATATATTATAACTATTATTTTTTTAAAACTACTAATTTTAGTAAATTTAATTATATTAATATAATTTTTAATATTTAAATAAATAATTTTCTTTTTATTATAAAAATTTATAAAGTTTTATTTTAATATATAACTATATTTTCTAATTATTTTGACTAAGTTTTAAATTATTAAAAATTTAATTTATATTCTTTATTATTAAATATATCTTTAAATAGATTTAAAACTTGTATTTTATTTTAATAAAAAAAAGTAACTTTAATATTTTAAATATTTTTATTATTATTATTTATTTATATTTTTATTTATTAAAAATATTAAATTTTTTATTACTTATTTAAAATTTTTATTTTTTATCTTTTAATATTATATTAATATTTTATTTTAATTTTTTAATTTTTTTTTAATATTTACTTTTAATTATTATAAATAAATAGTACTGCTAACTACTTTATAACTAAAATTATAAATAGTTATTAAAAAAGTATACTTTTTAAAATATAATTTAGTATAAAAGCTTTATTTTTATATTATAGTTTTTATACTATAATATAGTTTTAGTATATAATATAAAAAATTTCTATTTTTTAGTATAAGCTTAAAGTAATATTTAATTTAGTTAGTTTTACTTTATAATTAAATAAAAAAACTACTTTATTTATATAAAGTATATTAAGCTATATATTTAATTAGTATAAAATTTAAGTTAGTATATTATTATATAATATTTTATTTATTTATTTATTTTTAATTTAATTATTAATATATATATTAAGTAATTAAATTTTAAACTATTTAGCTTTTGTATTTACTTATTTCTTTATATATAGTTTAAAAAAGCAAAATTAAAATAATTATAAATTTATTGATATTATTTTAATATATACTTAATAATTATAATATTTATTTTAGCAGCTTAATTATAAAATATTTTTTTCTATTAATTTTAAAAAATTTTACTTTATAAAGTATAAAATATTATATTTAGTATTTACTTTATATAAATAAAAAAATTTAAAAATAGCAAAAAAATTATAATAATAAACATAAACTATATTAAAGTATTTTTTAAATATCTAATTTTATAGATTATAGTTTTTAACTATAAATTTTAAACTTTAATTATCTTATTAAAACTTTTAATATTTAGCTAAAGCTTTTTATAGCTATTTATAGAAGTTTTTTTAAAATTAGTATTATAAAGCTAAATATACTAATATGATTTTAGTTTATCTTTTTTTAAAATAGTTTTAATAGTATTTTATAATACTAAAGCCAAGTTTTAATAATTTACTTATTTTATAAACTATTTAATTTTTTTTATATTTAAAAAAATTAATAAAGCTAAAAAATAAATTTATAAATTATATACTTTTTAAATATAGTTAAAAAAAGTTTGAAAAAATCTTATTTAATAAAGCTAAAAAAGTAAAGTTAATATAAAGTTTTGCTTTAAAACATTATATTTTTATTATTTACTTAAACTAGCTATAATTTTATATATATAGTATATAAGTAAAAGTTTATATATATAATTTATCTTTTTTTAAAACCTTATTTAAAAAGTGGAAGTTAAATATACAATACTTAAATTTACATTTTCAATATATTTTAAGTAAAAACTAATTATATAGTTATATTATATAGTAGTATAATATTTTAATATATATTTAATTATAGTAGTTTTTATAATCATTAGCTTATTTTTCTACTGCTATACTAATATAATAAGTGTAATATAAGTAGTAGTGCTTTATTTTTTTTATAACTATATAATTAAAATATTGATTTTTTTAGTATATAGGTATATTGATACTATATTATATTTTATTGATTTTAGTTATTACTATATAAAATAGATAATAGATACAATATTTTGTAATTTATAAAGTTAAATATTTTTATTTTTTTGAATTTTTTTTAATATTTAAATAAAATTTCAAAAAAGTGCATCTGTCATTATACAGCATATTTACTTTTTAAAAATAAATAAATTTAATTTATACCAATAATAATACTTCTATATTATGAAAACTAAATAACCTTTAATTTCAATAGTGCTAATACTGTTTATTTTTTGTTAACTAAAATCTAAAAAATTACAAATAAATTGTAATATGCAATAATTTTATTATTTTTACAAATTTGAAAATCCAAGATTAATAGTTAATTAAAAAATAAATATATAAAGTATATCTAACATAGATTAAACGTACATAAAAGTTAGATGTATTATTTTAAAATAAATGTAATGTACTTAAAAATTATAACAAAAAAGTTATGCTATTTATAAACCTTTACTATATGTCAATTTTTAGAAATAATTTGTGTTTTATAAAAGTAGTCTATTATAAACTAAAAACTGAAATTAATACTGTTAGTTTAAAAAGAAAGTAAAAACATCAAGTATGATATCAATCAACGCATCATTGCGAATAGAACTAAAAACATCAATACCACACCAAAAACTTTAAGGATTAACCAACGGTTATCAGAAATTGATGCATAGTATTGCAAAAGTTCCGTTTGGGCACCAGTGACGTTAGTCTCAATGCTTTCAACATTAGCATCAATCCTTTTTTAAACTGCGTTAGTATAAAAGTAATAATGATATTATTACCTTTGCACTACATCCCTTTGTTCAGCAACCATTGTAGCAAGTTGTTGGAAAACCGAACCTAATTCAGCAATAGTTGATTCGATATTGTTAATAGCAGCTGCCCTATTGTCAACATAACTATCTTGACGTTCAATGAGTTGCATCTGTTGCAATTCAGGATCACCTAGGTCCAATGCTAGATAATCAGGGCTAGCTTGAGGGTCAGGTAACATACCATCTGTAAATTTCTTTTAATGCGAATGGTTGATTATTTAAATTACTTGTAGATTGTGTAGTATGAAATGAACTAGATTGATGAACAAACTGCTCTTTACGTTGATTAGTAGCTTTAATATTCTGGAAATAAATTTAGATAAAAACTTTTTTTAATTGTTACTTCAGATCTAATTTCAAGAACATCCTTAAAAGACATGCTAGCATTAGCTAATTGATTCTGTAAATTAGCAACCACATTAGTTTGATGTTCATCCTGCTGTTTAACTCCAGATCTACCCGATTTATTTAATTGCTGTAAACTACTAAGCTGCTGATTAATATTTGCTATATCTTGCTTTATGGCAAATGTCAGTTCCTAAAAAAATTCGTTTATATCTTTTATAAATTTAAACCGATACATTAATTTCGTTAGGTCGATCATCGAATAAAGTCTTTCGTTTAGCCACTAAAATTCTTTAAATTTAAAATTAATTTATCAATCAATTTACGTTTTGTTAGATCTTGTAGCTTCTGGGCAGTAACTTGAATTTTTTGGCTGATAACGCTGGCTTGTTTTGAGAATTCTCCCTTGCTCAATTTATTATTTTCTGGCTTTCTAACCTGGTTGTTTCCACCATTTAAAGGCGATTGTCTATTTTTAATAGTTCTTACAACAGCCTGGAACTCAGTAGTTCGATTTTTTATTGTCATTATTATTCGTCTTAAAATTTAGAGTTGTTTATAGTCTGAGTAGCTTGAAATATCGTATCGTGTTGCCAGTTTGGTTCGAAATTAGCTTTCATAAGTTTGGATTAAAGTGGTGGTTTTTAATTTGCTATTAAGAATGCAGATCACAAATTTAAACCAAAATAAAAATAATAGCTCAAGCGATCAAAGTAAATGAGAAAATATGGTGAATATTTTATTTTTAACCGGAAACTTTTTCATAGAGTTTTGAAGGTTCAATATAATAATTTTTGCAATATTAGCCGAATTAAGCAGATTTTAGCTTTTTATATAAATGCAAACTTTTCAGAATTCTTTTAAGGTATTTTCATTAGATCCTGAGTTTTAGATAAGAAATTTAACAGTTTAAATATAAATTAATTGCTTTTAAATTGCTGATTTGTTCCCAATTAAACTTTTTTTGTTATAATTTTGATGAGTTTTAATAACAAGTGGGAAAATCAATCGCTTTTCCCAAGTGTTTACATAATATATTGATGACTAAGGTTTGAATAATTTATAAAACGTGGTTGGAAAATGAAATTTGTAGAAGCTATTCTCCAACACTTACATTTATTAACTTTTATTTGTTAAATTGCACCTGAGTAATGTTGTACTTATCTAAAGAAATTTATATATTCTTGATTAAATAGTGGCATTGGTTTCTAAGCCATATTAAGGTATAATTAAAACTAAATATCAACTAACTTAAACTGTTTCAATTTAGATTCAGTAAGCTTTAGTTTTCCTACAAATATATAGCTTTAAAAGTGTTAATAAGATGATTATCAGCTTCAGTTAACTGTTAATATAATTATTGTTTAAGTTACTAAGGTTAATTTATAAATATTATTTATTAATTAAGCTATAAAAGCAATAATAAATATATCTAAAAACGTTATCATATTAAAATTATATTTTATTAATTTTAAATTGTTAAGATATATTAAAATTAACAAAATAGCTGTTAAATTTTGAGTAAAAGCTCTTTTTTATAGCTTACACTTGTTTATCATATTATTTATATGCTATAAAATACAATTTGATTTTTAAACGTGATAGCTGTACTATAGCTATGAAGCATATTTAAGTTTAACTATTACAAATTTCCCGTAACAAGCATAAAGTTATTAATTTCATTTTAGTTTTTGGTTTTTGGTTTTTGGTTTTTGATTTTCATCAGTTCAAACATTTTTACCAAAATAAACCAATTTCAAATAAATAAAATGGCAAAGACTGTAGGAAGAGTTGAGTTGTTAATGTGGATAAATGAATTGTTACAACTAAATTATACCAAAGTCGAAGAAGCTGGATCTGGTAAATTACTATATTTTTCTTTTAAAAATATTTAGTTTTTTACCTTTTACTATCTTTTATTTGAATTTGCTAATCCATTGTATATTTTTAAAGGTGTTGCCTACTGCCAAATATTAGATTCAATTTATGGTAAAAATTAATACGATTGATCTAATCTTTTTAATATTTTAAGGCGATATACCGTTAAATAAGTTAAAGTATGATGCAAAACAAGAACATGAGTATATTGGTAATTACAAAATCCTTCAGCTATGCTTTGACCGCCATAAAATCAGAAAAGTTAATGAATTGTTTAAAATAATCTAAATTGAAAATTTAGGAAATACCAGTGAACAAGCTTATTAAAAAAAAGTTCCAAGATAACTTCGAATTTTTAGTTTTCTTGAAAGCTTACTGGGAAGAAAATTTTCCTGGAGGTACTTATGACGCTAAAGCATTAAGAGAGGAAGCTAGACCTTCAAGTCGTATGTTTTCACCAAAAATTAATATGACCTCGATTTCAAATGTACCATATGGGCGTAGTAAACCAGTATCTCCTCATTTTGTTAACCGATCCACTCATTTAATTACACCTAAAAAGAATAATCGAACTCAGAAAATTTTATCGCCTAATAACAATGACTTTGGTGGTTCCCCACTACTTCAGAGAACTCAAACCAATGTGGCTGAGCTTATGCGATCAGTTGCGCGTATTGAAGGAGAACGCGATTATTATTATACTAAGCTTAGAGAAGTTGAATCTTTATACAATGAAGTAATTTCTTTAGGTAATCCTGATGTCCATTACGTTCTTGAACGTCTACAAACTGTACTTTTTTCACAAGTAAGTTTCAATAATGGAATAATAGACTGTAATAATTAAAACTTAAAATGTCATTATAGGAGACTGCAAGTGAAAGAGCAGGACATAGCCCTGAAACAAACCATGACACTGATATATTGCCCAATATGTTAGGACAACTTGAAATTGAAACTTCTCCTATTATACTCGATGAGCATTTTGAACCATCAGAAACATTCTGACTTTACAAAATAAAAGTTGTGAAATAAGAACTATTAGAAATTTGGTTCCGTAATATGTTAAATTAAAATTATATTTCTAGCCCTAAAGCTTAAGCGGTATAATCAGTTGGAATATGACATTGCTTATTTTAATTATTCTGAATAGTGCATTTATTTAATAGCTAGTTTTGTATTTTTGGATTCTAATAAACTATTATCTGTGTAACTATTAATTGGTTAAATTAAATTATAGTTAGCTGTACAATATCTTAAATTCAAAATTCTTTTCCTTAACAGAATCAAGAAAATTAAAGTTATTATATGTTTATAAATATAAATTATTTGAAAAGCAATAGGCATATAATTAATTTGTACATCTAAAATAAAATTAATATTATTAAGTATCAGAGTTTTGTGTTATGATCTATAATACACTATATTTTAGTGCCAAATTTTTAAATTGATATTATGAATCAAAATGCTTTTAAACTATTATGCTTTACTTTTAAATATGGTTTATTTATTAAGTCAATATATGTTTGCTTTAAGGATTTTTGATTTTTTTATTTATGAAAAAGTAGACTTAGGTAAAATATAGAAACTAAGATATAGTAAATAGAATTAAGATTTTTATTGCAAATAATTTTGATTCATTCCTAATTTTAAAATTTAGTAAAAGAAATAAAAGAAAATTAAAGAAAAATTATAAATTCAGAAACGAGGAATTCCATTTGAAAATGGTAAAAATCTGCATATTATCACTAAGTGAAAAACTTGTAATCATTTAAGGATGTTAATATCTAAACCAGACTTACAATTTGGTACGAAATTATTTATAAATAAAATTAGACCAAGCAGTCAATCCAAAAGTTTGAAGGATTAATTGTGGGATGTTTTTACCAAACATGATGAGTCCCTTTATGGATTTATTGGCTAAATTGCCAAATCCAATAATTCATTCAATTATAAAAGCAATTTCTATGAATTACGCCCATTGCCCACCTCCAGTCACATTCAATCATGTCAAATTCTGAAAGCATTGACAAATTTAAGCAAAAGGCGGAATCGATGCTGGAACTTTGCTTTTAGCCAGACACAAACAAACTCAACCCAATTACTAAGGATTTGAATTTGAATCTATAGCTTATCGACTTATAGTTCAACTTAAATCCTTCTAAACTTATCACCATCGATATTGGATACCCTTGCGTTATTTAATAACTTATATTTACTGCGCATTATCACTTGAGTTAAACCCGATATATTAGTTTTACTCTTGCTTTTTGAGCTTTTATTAAGGTAAGCTATTTTTACAATACTATATAATAGAATTTTGAAGCGTTGAGAACTATTCTTTTTTATAAACACAATGCTAAAAGCAGATATTATAGTTTTTAAACTGTCAAACTTAATCGATCCAGATATGGCCCTTAATGCCGGCGCAGCACCCTTCAATCCTAACTCAACAAGTGCGCCTATTAATTCAAGCGCTTCTAAACAGCTAACAACCAACAATTCAAACTCCAATGAAAATAGAAGATCAAATTTCAAACGTAATTGCCAAAATTTTTATACAACCTATACTTTTTCTACGATTTTAAATTTTATTTTTTTAATTATAATCAACGATGTATTTTGTCTTTTATACTAATCATGTTTTATTTTTAGATTCCTTTTATAAAAGCAACTATCAAAACCAGTCTACAAGCCAAAAAGATAATCAAAGTAAAAAGAATCGAGGTGGAAAGTATAAACACAACAAAACCTCAACTGAACCGGGAGTAGATGGCGAAGCTAAAGCTAAAGGGAATTCTAAAAAGAATGGTTCTAAACCTGTACCAAACTCTACCTCAACTACTTCCCATAAACCCGATTTAGCTTATAGTCCCAGTGATATAGATGATGTATATATTTTTTCTTCGCATATTATTTTAACGATCGCATTTTTAGATTTTTGAATCTATGGGACGTAAGGGAAAAGTGAATTTAAACCATCTACTTAACTTTACTTTACCTCCACGTCAATCTTCCCATGTAACGAATTACCATCGCAACCGACATTCCCAAAGTACGACGATCCACCCGCCTTTTAACAAATATCGGTTCATGAACGCAAAGTACCTTTTGCGCTTAAATTTAAAATCTAACTATGAATCAATAGCTTCCGTTTTTTAGTTAGAAGTGATGGTGATTACACAACTCAACTTGTCGATCCAGGTTAGCTTTTATTTATATATATATATTACTTTACCATATAGTTTCAGCAAAATTTAGCTATTTAAATATATTCTAAATATAGTTTTAATTATTAGATCAATATTTGGAATGGACTGATGTTGAGCAAGTAGTAAAGTATAATTTTTTTACATACCTGCTAACCCAAAATAGATTATAACGTCTTCATCCGATTTAAGCTGCCCAATATGCTTGGATAAACCTTGCGCACCACGGATGACTGCATGTGGTCATACATACTGTTACTCGTGTATCTTACACTATCTATCCCTTGGAAGCTATGATTCAAAGCGTAACTGGCGTAAATGTCCTATCTGTTATGATTCTATTTACGCCAAAGCCCTCAAACCTGTACTGGTTTGGACTACTACTGAAAATAGTACAATCTCCGAAGGATCTAAAACAAATTTGCGCATGAGGTTAATCCATAGACATATGGTAAAGTTTAAAAATGTTCGTATATTGACTTTTTTGTAGAGCGGTATGCTAGCAATGCCTGAAGATGAAGGGTCGTGGATTAAAAAAACTTGGAAAGAGGCGGATATCTCGACTAAAAACCCAAAACTAGCTTCCGACCCTATTAGTTTTGAAACGTTACCTTGGGATTTCACTCCTGGTGCTTTACCTTTCGCCAAGTTCATTTTAGCTTCTAACGACTACCTTGTCGATAATTTGAATAAGGAGAAAATCGATTTAGAGGAAGCTTATAATGATGCGTTGATTTTAGGCGATGAACTTGAGTTACCTTTCATAAGCGATGCCATCAAGGCTATTGAAGGCACTATTTCAGAAATTGGATCTAGGGCTGGAAATTATCGCTCCAAAATTCTGGAGTCGAAGCATCGTAAAGTTCTGGAGGCTAACCCATCCTTCTTTCGTCTTCATAACAAGTCTTCCAACCGTAAAGAGTGCTTAGCTCCGGGTTCTAGTACTAGAAACCTTAGTGAATCATTTGGCGAAATGTCCTTGGTAGGTTTTTTGAAGTGTATGTATTCTGACTTAATTTAGAATGGTCCGTACGACTCACATAAAGTAGACGGTACCTTTGCCGAAGCAAATCAGAGCTATGAAATTGTAGATCATGATCGTGTTGCACATTTCTACCGTAGTGATGATGGACAACATCTTTATTTACACCCGCTTCATGCTCGTATACTTGCCGATGGCTTAGGTTCGAACCTACCAACTGCTTTAGACGTCCGCGCCGTGCATCTAGAAGAATCTACTGTTGACGAAGTATCATTTTAGGTTGAATTTATCTAACTTTTACTAGGACTTGCGTAGAAGGTTTAAGTACATGTCCTTCCTACCCCTGGGGTGTGACATCAGTTTCGTCGAAATTGACCTTGAAGAAATAGTACCACGATCCACTTTGAACAAATTTAAAGGCGCTTTGGATGCGAGGGCCCGTCACTTGAAAGCAAAGCGTAGACAGGAAGCTAAGGCGAGTGCTCGAGCTGGTAGTAACTTTTATAGCTCACTACAAGGCCCCAGCGACGACCTCATCTTCACTATGGATTACGATGCCTTCCCTACCTTCAATACTAATACCTCCAGTTTCGATTTTCCACCCATCTCGGAGTCACCCTCGCAATCTCCACAACTCAATCCACACCAACCCACAAAAGCATCTAGCCCTGGATGTTGGGCTGAGATGGCTAACCGTGTGCGTACCTCCAACCTCTCTTGGGCCAACCTTAGTACCAACTCGACCCCTACCGAAGATTCGGAGTACTACCGTTCCTCCGCTAACACTTATAGGTTTGAGATCCCAGATGTTTCACTCTTGGAGGCGAAATCTAGTGGTAAGAAGGGTAATAAGAAGAAACTCGTATTAATGACCAACAGCCAACGCCGACGTTAGTTGCTAGCTATATTTGATTTTGGGTTCTTTTCTACTTTCTCTCTTACATCTTTATCCATCTGTACTAAAGCTTTAACTTACCATATTCCTTTGGATTTATAAATGCTTTTTTTTACAGCTAGGAATTCGACTTGGTATTATCTTATAAATTTTTGTAAAGTTTAGCTATTACATCAGAAAAGCGCTGTTGGATTTCTTACAGATATTTTAGCAATAAAATTTCGATATTAAAGTTCAACTATTGACTAGAGATCTTTCCAATTAAAAGTACCTTATTGACTAATGACAACTTTTAAATATAATATAATTTTTTTAAAACTATTAGTCCATTAAAAATTATTTTTGTCTTACTTTTTAAAATCCTTTACCTTACTGATTTCCTAAGTTACTATAAAATAAAGAAAATTAGATTAACATTAAAATTTAATTAGATATATAGATTTAAAAAACTCTGCTTTAATTTAAAATTCCAACAAGTATAAAGAATAAGAATATAAAAACAATTAATTACTTAATAGGTAAGTAAGTATTTGAACTAATAAAACTCCTTTCTAAAATTTATTTAACTAGTTTAAAAACATTAGTGATGTATAAATATTTAGCTTAAATTAAACTAAATAAGCTTTATATATTAGCTTTTATTATATTATAATTATTGATTAAATAAAATTTAAAACTTTACAATTTTTTAAAGGTATTTATTAAACTAGATTTAATAAAAGCAAATTTATATAAAAAAACTAGTAAAAAATTATTTTATGTTAAAGAATTTTAACTTTTTATTTTAATAAACTTGGTATTTTTTTAGTTTATAAATATAAAAGATAAAACTAGTTATGAGCTAATTGATACTTTTAATTACTATATTAAGTATAAGATATATTATATTATATTTTGATTTTTTAGTTTTAAATTTTATATTATCTACAAATAAAAAGTTTAAATTTAACTATATTTAATAAAATATTAATTTATACTAATATATAAACTAACAGTATAAACTTTATTATATATTTTAACTTTTAGCTTTATTTATTATAATATAGCTTAAATGTTATTTTAGTTAACTTTTTTATAAAGTTATTATATATACTAGTTAAAATTAAAATTATAAAATAATGCAAATTTATATATATATCTCTAAAATAAGCACTAAAAAAAATTTTATAATATTTACAGATATTAAAATAGTACTTTTTTATAAAAAATTAAGTATTTTAATTAATTAAATTTTAATAAAAACATCTTTTATATATATAATTATAAAAAGTATAATTAATAATAAAACTAATTAGTAATTATATCTATTTTTTTACTACTTTTTTTATTAAGTATAATATATATTAAATTTTTAAAAGCTTTATTTTTATTAATTTATATTATTAGTCTAATAATAAGTTTTTAGTATATATAAATTCTATTTTTATACTTAAATAATATATATAATATAGATTATAAATTTATTTTTTGTAGAATAATAAATAGCTATATAATTTAACTTTAATTTTTACTTAAAATTTTAAAAAATATTTATATAAAAAACTTAATTAAGTTAAAAAAATATTATTTTTCTAATTTATTATTTTAAAATATTTAAAGAATTATTAGATATTTATAATTATTAATAAGCTAATTATAAAGTTTAATAACTATTTTATAATTATTAAAGTAGTAATATATTTTTATTGGCTATAAAATATATTAAATCTATTTAGTAATATAGTATATTAAATTAAATAATAGTTTAATTAACTAAATTATATTTTAAAAACTTTATAAAATATTATATTTATTATACTTTTAAATAAATTATACTTTATTAAAAATATATATAAAGTTTAATTTATTAAACTATAAAATTAAATAAATTATAATATACATATATATAAATAGTAGTAAATACTAAATAATATATAATTATATATTAAATTAAATATTTGTTAGTTTTTTATTACTTATTTATTTATAAGTGTATATTTAATTATAATAAGAATAATAGATAAAAGTGATATTTTTTTATAATATAATATATTAAAAATTAGTAATATTAATAATAATCTTTTATTTTAAAAATATATAATTAGAAATAAATAAATATTCTATTTAAAAAAGCTATATTATATTAAAATGTATAGTATATTATTAATATATATATAAAGTTTTATTAATAATAGTTAGTATATTATAATAATATACTTAAAAAAATTTAGTAATAATTTTTAATAAATAAAATAGCAATTACTAAATTTTTTAACTTTTTTAATTTACTTTTCATATCCCTCTTTTAATTTACTAATAATAAATTAAGATGAGCCAAAAAAGCTTTAAAATATAAAAAAACCAAAATAAATATTTAATATTTGCTTTATCATTTTTATTTAAACTTAATTTATTAAAATTTATTTATAAAGCAAGTTTAATTTAAGCAGTTTAAGCTTAAACAAATAATATTTATTAATTATAAATAATTTGATCATTATTATATATAGTAAACCTTTTAGCTTGAAACTTTACTAATAAATAATAAGCTTTTTATTTTATTTTTTTAGCTATTTTAGCTTGTCTTTTTAAATATATTAAAACTATACTATATTTAAAAAATTGGTTTTATTTTTTATTTAAATATTTTATGCTTTTTATAAATATTTACTACTAAAAAATTTTTTTTATTACTTTTATTATAAATTAATATATATATACTAATTAATTTTATTAAAAAAACTATAAATATTTATATTAGTATAATTATCTATTAAAATATTAATGTTATTTAATAATAATAATGATAATATAGATAATATATTAAAATTTTAGTATATATATATATATAAATTTATACTATATACAATTATTTTATTATTATAATATACTATATTTTATAATTTTAATGTTAGTTTTAATATAATATTATAAACTAAATATTATAAATTAGTAAATTTTAATAAATAAGTACTATTATTAAATAGAAATTATTAGTATATTTTAATATTCACTAATTTAATATATGAAATATAAAGCTTATTATAGCAAAATATATATATTTAAATCTAAATAAACTATATAAAATAAATAAATAACTAATTTTATTTATATATTCTTATTAATATATTTAAATAGCTATTAGTTTATTTTATTAACAAATATAAAAAAGAAATTTATTAAAAAATATTGTAAAATAGAAAAAAATAATAAACTTTCTTTTTTATAATAAATATTACTTATATTAAAAGCAAAAATTAGCTTTTAATAGAAAAAAAAATTAATAAAAAAATAAAACTTTAAAATAAATAAATAAAATAATAAGTAATAAAATATAATATTTACTAGCTTTATACTTATAACTTTATTTTTATAAAAAAAGCTAATTTAATAAATTATAATTTTTAAAAAAAAAATAATAAGCAGTTTAAACTTATAAAAATAGAAACTTGAATTTATATTTATTTATTAATTTATTTTTAATATTTATTTACTTTATTTTAGTAAAATTTTTATTTTATTTTTATTTTTATCTATTTTAGCTTATATTTACCTATTATTTTTATTATTTAATTTTTACTTGCTTTTGTTAAATAATATTTTAAAACTTTTTTATTTACTTTTATTTTATACAGCTTTTTAGTTTTATATTTTCTTTAAAAAAAAACAGCTTTTAACTTTTAATATTTATTTAGTTATTAAAATATTACTTTAAAGTTAGCTTTTCTTTACTATATTAGCAAGCTATTTTAAAATAGATAAATTAGTAACTAACTTTATCAATATATACTTTTTCTATAGTAATACTTTAAAAATATTTAATTTTAATTAGTTTTAAGCTTTAACTAATATAAACTATATTATTTTTCAACTTATAAAGTAACTTTTTAAACTTTTTAATATATGTATATAATTTTCAAAAACTAACTTTTTTTTATATACTTATATTTATTATTATTATATATTATTTTTTTTAAAATCATTTATTTAATCTTTTTAAAAAGTTGAATAAATTTTAGTAAATTTTGCTAAAAGTTAAATATTTTATAAATATAAGTAGATTATATTACAAACTATATATATACAATTTTTTTTAGCTTTTTTTATCAATTATTTTTTAGTTTAAAATTTTAGAATCAGCTATATTTAAAATAATTTATTTTCTAATATTAGCTATTTTTCATTTCTTTTTTTAGTAAAGGCTATATTTTAAACAATTTATTAGCATTTTACCTCTATTATATTTTCTAACCTTCCTATACCCATCCTTTATTTAACTTCCTTACCTTTAAGGTAGAACATTTTATAAATTGGAAAAAAGGATTTAAAAGCTTTAACTTTAAACTTTCAAATTTAACTGAGAGGTTACCCTCTCTTAGCTAGAAAGTGGCTAACTGCCTGGCAACCATTACTCTATATGCTTTGTCAGCACTTGTATAATTTTTTGCCTTTTTGGACCTAATAAAGCAATTGGTATCCATTTCAATATAAAACTAAAATTTTAGCAACATTTATAAGGAGGATGGGAGAAATATTTAAGTTAAAAGTATAATACTTTTATGGCAACTACAGATTGGAAATCAAAACTCGAAAATCTACTAAGGTTTAGAAATATATTTACTTAAATTTAAAAAAGGTATGCTTGTGTTGAAATAAATATTAGATGGGTTTGATTTTATGCTTAGCCGATAAATCCGTTTTACCGTTCCTTGCTGCCGTTAAAAATTTATGGTCGTAGACGAAGAAGTTGCAGAAGGGAGTACCGGCAAAGTTCCGAAACAGATCCATACCAGCTTGTAAGTAGGGTGGTTCTTGAGGTAGCCGTAACGCAAAACAGATGGTTTGAGTTAACATGGAAGATAGGTATGGGTTACAGAAGTAAGTCGGTAATCTTGACAGCACCACGATTAACTTTTCGCTAAAGTAGTTAATTTCATTACAATATTTCCCATAATGTTTGTGGTTGTAGTAATGCAACGTGTTAACAAAAAACTGGAAGTAGTAATGGTACAGCGATAGCAGCAATAATATATTTTCAAATTCGGGTATGTTGTTACAAACACTTTTAAAGTGTTGTATCCGAAGCAACAGATCGAAACTCAATTTGAAAATCCTTTTCGATCCTTGTTCAATTTCTTCAGCTAACTCTTTGATATACTGCTTATCAATAACTTTATATTGCAAGCAATTAATTTCATAAAGTACATAGTTTAGAAAATTGGTAATTAGATGAAAAGTAAGTTGGTAGTCGCATTTTCTTAGAATTTCGTCACGAAACAGAAGCATATAATAGTTGTTAGTGGTAAAAGGTACAGGGATCAGAAGTAAGTTACTATGTGCTATCAGATGTATAAGAGCGTTGTAAGTATATAACTTCTCCAGTTTCAACTGATTGTTACATACGGTAATATGTTGTAGACCCATTAACTGTGATACCTTTAAAGCTGTTGTATAAAGACGGCAAGCGATGTTAATTATAGGTTGCTCGTCTAATAAACAGTTTAATACAATAACTAAAGCTTGGATGTAATCTATACAACTTTTTACTTTGCTAGGGACAAGTTCGGTACACAGTAAATCTAAATAATATTTATAAACTTGGTTTACATCGAACACGATTATTAAATTCTTTAATCCAGCAGCTATTATAGCTAACTTTAGAATACTTGCCCTCGGTCGACTAAAATAACCTTCTTTAGTAAATAAATTCAACCTTCGATTCTGTACTTGGAAAAACATATCGGTCGCTTTTTCAATAATACAAACGTTGGGAAAAGTTTGATTACCAGTAACTGGAGGTTTTATTTGTTTCCTACCAACTACTATAACCTCAGATATCACTTTTAACATAAGTTGTAAATCTGGGTTACTCTTTTCAAAGGTTGGAAATTGGAACAGTACAATTATATTCATAACAAGTGATTTGTTTGTAATTACATGAAGTTTCTTGATAATTTCTGATCGTTCATTGCTAATATGCAATAAAGTTGGAATATCTTTTTTCGAAGGTGAAAACGTTATAACACCTACTTGACCGTCATAACTATTTAAGCGACGTTTCCTTCTAGAGACTCTAATATAAGTACAATCTAAATTTAATTTTCTACAGCTTGAGCAAGTTGGTTTTCGATCGCATTTGAGATGCCTTTGAAAGCAAAAATCGCAGTTGTTGTCGCTGGTAACCTTTTGTTTTCCATTCTTATTACTCGACTTGGATTCCGTTATTCTAAACTGGAATTGGGTACTAACCTGCATATCGTTTTCAATTTAATTTAACAAGATTCTCCTTCGACAACCCGTTCAAGTTTATCTTTTTAATCGAAATTCAATTTATTGGTTTAGCTTTGCTTTGAGATTGGAAGTTGTTATTGATTAATATTTAACTTATTAGTTCATTTGCTTGCTACCGTTTCAGAACCCAAAACTAAGTAGAACAAAACCAACTACAAAAAACCTTAAAAATAACCGTTTATTTTCGAGTGTTCGTAATTTGCATTTTAAATCATAAATAATGAAATAAATAGCTGAATCGAATCGAAATCCAATTACTTTCTAGTACTTTTTTGCTATACATCAGCTTAAAATTTACACTATTTCTTAGTTATTTCCAAGTTTAATCTTTTTTTAAAAACGTTCAATCAGATTACTTTTCAAAAATGGAAACGGTTCAATTTTAGAACCGAATAAAAAGTATAGCGGAAATTTAAATTTAAATAATAACTAATGATAGTAGGAATATTATAGTAAAATTAATCTTATCAACTATATCATATAGAGTATAACAAAAAAAATTATCAGAAAAACTTAATTTGCATTGGAACTTTACCTTATTTAATAAAAATTTTAATGCAAAGTAATTTAACTAATTTATTATTGTTTAATACAAAGCATAAAAATTAATTTATATTAATTTATAAAATTTACATTTTATTAAAAAAAAGCTTTAATTTTTTTATAATGTAATTAAACTTTAATATATTTATTTTTTATAGCTTTAAAATTATTTTATAAAATATTTTTTATTTAAATATTTTTATTTTTTGAAATAATAACTAATACTATATTATCTTTATTGTTTTATAATAAAGTTTTAAGTTTTTTACTTATTTTATTTTATACAAATTTTATTATTTATATTAAGTTAGCTTTAAAATGTAGAAAAAAGTTATTTATTTTTAATATATTCACTTAAACTATATAAATACTATTTATAATAATAAATATATTATCTATTTTAAACATTAAAAAAGTAATAATTAATATTTTTTATAATAAACTTTTTATATTTAAAATGTAATTTAAATTTTAAAATTCTAATTTCTTATTTTTATAAGTTTTTATTGTTTAGATATTTTTATTTAATTAAATTAAATATTTTAACTTTTTTATTTTCTTTCTTTTTTAATAAAAACTATACTATAAATTTGTTGGGTTTTTTTATTTAAAACTTTTTCTACCTACTAGTAAAGATAAAAATACATTTTATTGTACTTTAATATTTTTTATTAATATATTTTTAGTTTATTTTTATTAATAAAGAATACTTAAATTAATTTTTCTGATTTTTAAAGTTTAAAAAAAAGTTTAAATCTTTTTTTAGTTTTATTTTAAAATGTTAAATTTGAGTTAATTAGATTAAAACTGTAAAAATTATAATATTAAATTTGTAAAATCTATTAAAAGCATTTTAATTAAAAATGAAAAGTTTTCTACTGTATGGTTCTCCTCTTATATTGTAGAGTTTAATTTTTATATAAACTTTTTTTCAAAAATCTATAATGATATAGCTAAATATACCACCTTTTACTTTTCTACAGTTCCTTTCTTTACTGATATATAAAGTCAAAGTATCTCTTTTCCCTCTACCCAACCCCCCTCTTGTCTTCCTGCAGAGATTCTAACTCTTCTGTAAAACCTGTTTTCCTTTAATGCATCTCTTTATCACTTTTTATTTAATAAATATACAAATACTTACGTCAGATTAGCTGACTTTTAAAAAAAGTTAAAAACTAAAAATGGAAAGCTTAACCGTTTTTTGTCAAATTGCTAGAATTAATTTAAAATTGACCTCCATTAAAATTGTAAACTTTAAGAAAATTAATTTGATTGGACGGTACCTCTCGGATAAAGATCTCAAAAGATTAATTTTAAATTATTATTTAGCCAATTAGAAGAGTACTTTTAAAACTGTTTTGTTAAATGAAAAGTTTAACAAAGGGTTTTAGGTTGTGATACAAAGCACCCTTATACAGTTTATTCTGTAATCAGTTCTGCTTTGAAACCTAAATTAAATCAGTTGTTGCACTCTTGCGTTCCACAGATTTCTGTTTCATTCGAAATCTAGTTTCTTTATAAATAAGCCTGTATATAAAACTTTAGAGCAACTTTCTATTAACTATTCGTTAATTTAAAATATACCTATATAGGAAAAATCATCAAACTTAATAATTTCGTCCCTAAAACTTTATAGCAATTATAATATTGATTTAGATATTTTTTATAGTTTTAAAATATTAAATTTCAAAACCTTATAAATTTAAAAATATTTAGTATTTTTTTTAATAAAGTTAAATTAAAATAAAAGTGGAAGAATAATCAAATTAAATCACTAAAACTTTATCAATTAAGTTTTGATTAAAAAATGTAAAGTTCAAAAGTTTGTTCCCAATATTTTTTAATGAAAGATTATATAGCTATGTGATACGTTGCTTCCATCACTTAATTAAAACAAGGAACTGTTCTGTAAAGAACCGATTATATTCTTTAGCTATTAAGAAAGTTCTAACTGTACTTAAAATATATTTATACTTTTAATTTACAGGTTAATTTAAAACAGGATCTAGAAGGTATTGTTTTTTTTTACAATTTAATATACATTTCTTATAACCTATAACATTAATAAAATAGTTTTAATTAATATCGATCTAGAAATATTTTTTTAAATAGTATAATAAATCGAAGCAATATAAATCTAAATAACTTTAACTGTATTTTAAAACGATAAATTTATTAAAAGTTTGAATGCTAATTTTATCTATTAACTATTTTTGGTAAAATTTATAAATTAATAAAAATAACGATACCAATTTTAAACTTTAATTATAAATTTATATAATTGTTTTAAGTGTACATCAAAAATATTAATCGATATTACCAATTTTAAAAACTAGTGGTATTTTTTACTTTTGATAAAAAAAAATTTTAATATAATCTAATGTATTTACTAAATGTAAACGTTGTATAAATGGGAAAAATAATTGTAAATATTAACTATACATATTGATAATAGTACAGTTCTTATATCAACTATATTTTTAAACTATTCTAACTGGATGTATAATATAAAGTAACGGAGCTAAATATACGTACAGTAAAAGGATAATTGTATACCTACGTTTAAATTAACACAAAGTACGCTTTTAAAGGGACGAAAATCGATTAAACAAGTTTTTTTACAAAGTATACTTAGTTTATTTACAATGAACTGTTATCTTCTGATAAATGAAAAGATGTTGTAAAACGTTTCCTTACTCAGGTTCCTATTTATTAGGAAAGTACTGGCGGTTTTGTAACAAATCTAGATTTCATATTCTAAGTACCTTTCCTTTAAAGGCAATCAACTTATTTGGTTGTTATTGCGTTTGAAAAGCAGGTTCACCGTAGAATTATAACTTATTTAATATTTATCGTCCAAGATTAGTCATATGAAAGTAATAAACCCTTATTAAACTTAGGATCTAGTTTATATCTCTAGCAAATCTATAAACTATTCTTAAAGATTCTACCGTTTACCATTATTAATCCTATTTAAACTTAACTTTACACTGTATTTTGTAGGTACCTTCTATAGAAATAGTGCTAGTCGCCGCAGATTAATACTATTTCATATGACAGGTACTACTTTAATTCTAGAGGCGAATACTATTTTTCTTAAATATAGTTAAATATTGAATTATACCTTTATCAATATTGGAAATAGCATTGTAAAGTTGATATTAAATCTAGATAAACGTACTATAAATTTGGTTCGCCCACTCAATAGTACTTTGTATCGAAATGTTGTTATGCTAAAAATTATTTAGTTAACCGATCCATCTTCATTAATTAAAAAATAGAAACTACTAATAGTTGAAGATGAGATGGGATGACTAACCATTATAAAATATAGTCATTTCACTTGATAAAGTTTTTGGTAGTATATTAATCTAATTTATCGGAGAAATGGCGATTACAAAGTTCGTTGAATTATAAAAGTGTAATAGACAATCATCCGTTTAAAAATGGTAGTTATTATAAACTAAATTTTTATTTAAGCAAATAGAGATATTCTGATTTGTTCTAGTTAAAATTTTTTATTAAAATTTTATTTTACAATATAAGTAAAAAATTAATTAAAATTGATGAATATACGGATTTAAGAGAAGATGAGATGAAGAAGGCAGACCTTTAAATAAAAGCGTACAATTCATTTTATTGCTATTTAAATTACCAAACAGATCTCTATATGTTATAAAACTAGCTTAGTTAAATAATAGTTTAAATAACTTATACTATAGAATTTATAATTCTATAAAAATTACTGCTATCAGTTTATAAAAAAATTAAACAGTACTAGTATAGCATAATATAATGTATAAAGTATATAATATTTTTTATATTATTTAAAAAATTTAGTAATAAACAATAAAGTACAACAAACTAACATTTATATAAGATAACTAAACTGTACCATTTAAGTTATAATCTAAAATGATTTGAGAGATTTAATTTTTTTTTAAAGTTAAAAAAGCTTTAGCTAATAAATCTAGATAAAATAATATATATATATATAGTTATTAATCAAAAGTTAGTATAGTTTTATAGTAGCTAATAATATAATGTAACTTATTATAAATATATGTTTGGACTAAAAATCTAATACTAGTATAAATTAAATATTTTTAAAGAAAAGCAGAAAAATTTTCCTATGAATTAATAAGGCTTAAAAAGTTTAAACTTAATACCAACTTTAAATTTAAAAGCTAATATACTAACTTAATATTAACTTTAATTTATATAGTAATTAATAGTAAATCTATATATGATTAGCTACTTTAAAGGTAGTTAACACTAAAATTGATTTAATAAATATTTTTTTTAGTATTTTTTAAGCTAAGCTTAAAAGCTATTTAAATATTTTTAAATAAATTAAAATATAAAGTATATAACTTTACATAAAATATAAAAATATATAGTAAAATAATTTAATAATTTATAAATATACTTTTTAAAAAAACTTAAAATAAAATAATTTAAATAAAAATATATTTTAGTAGCTTTATTACTAAAATATTATACTTATTAAACTTATATTTTTATAGCATTATTATAAAGACTTAAATAATACTATTTATATAGTTAGTATATTTTTTAAATATACTTTTAAATTTAAAGTTTTTTCAAATTATTTTAATAATATATTATAGTACTAAAGCTATAGTTTAATATTTTACTTAGTTTAAAAGTTATTTAATAGTATTTATACTTAAAAATTTTCTTAGCTATATTATAAAAATATAAAGTAAAACTTTATAATTTAATTATACTATACTTAATACTTTATAAAGCTACTTATTATAAAGTTATATATTTTTTATAGTAAATAGTGCTATAAAAAATAGTTTTAACTATTTTTTAATATGTTTAAAATAGATTTATCTAGTAAAACTAGGTAAATTAAGCTAATATTTTAGTTATTCTAAAATTTAAAATATTACAATTTTATAGTCTATTTAAACTAATTATAAACTTATATACTCTATATATAAACTTAATATATATATATTTAATATTTACTTATAGTTAAAGTTAAATATATATTTAAGCTATATTTTAATATTAAAATATAAAACTTAGTTATTTATAAAAAGGTTAAAAATTAAAGTATATATTTATTATTAAACTTAAAGCTAGTAAAAGTTTATATTTATAAGCTTTTAAAATTAATAAAAAAATAAAAGTAAAAATAAAAAATTAATTAAATAGTAGTAGTATAAGCTAAACTAATATAATTAAATAATAGTTATTAAACTAAACTAAATTAAACTTAATTTATTATATAAAAGTATATATATAAGTTTAAATTTATTAAAAAAATGATAAATTAAAGAAAAAATATATTTAAAGCTAGTTTTATATACTTTATTAAACTGTTAACTTAGTAAAAAAAGCTTTTTTAAAATAAAAATGTATATTTACTTTAAAATTAAGTATAAATATAATTTTTTTACTTAATTTGCATAAAAAATAAGTAAAATAAATATATTATATCCATTTATAGTATTTATATCTTTTTTAAAAAAGAGAAAGATAGTAAAAAAATAAAAAATAAAAAATTGTATAATAAAAATAATAAGTATAGATTATTACTTAAATTATTTTAGCTATAAAGTTAATATATAATTTTTTTTAATATATATCTAATATTTATAACTAATAGTTATAAATATATATAATTTTTGTAATTATTAACTTAATTTTATATTATTTTACTTGCTTAATAAGTATATTATAAGTTATTTTTTTCTATTTTTTAAAATATATAAGTATATTAATATACTATAGTTTTTTTAACTTTAAAAGATATATTATTATAGTAAATATTTTAAAAATTATAGCTAACTTATAAATATATATATTTATTTATTATTATAGTTTAAAGTTAAATAATAAATTAATTTTTAATTTAAAAAGTAGAATTTTTTAAATAAATATTATAATATTTTATAAAAATTTAATAGAATTTATATATACATTAAATTATAATAAAAAAAAAACTAAAAAAAAACTATAAAAAAATTATAAAGCTGTAAATAGTATATTAGCTGCTATTATTTTTACTATTACTATAAAAGTTTATAAAATTAAATCTAAAATTAAATAAAACTAATATATTTATTAGCAATAATTATTTAAAAAAATATTAGTTAAAAAAATAAAAAGTATAAAAATAGTTTTAAAGTAAATATAAGTATACTTAAAAATAAAAAGCTAAAATTTAAAATTAGTAATATTAATATTATAGTATTTATATATATATATATATATGATTTAGTTATATAATATATTTTAAATTAATAGCTTAATAAATAATAAAAATAAGATATAATTATTTATAAATTTAATATATAAAAGTTAAATATTTCTTTAAAATATATATATATAACTTTTTATATATAATTTTTATATTAAAAATATTAAAGTAATAAGTAAAAGTATTAGTTAAATTTAAATTTATATTAGTTAATTAAAGTTAAATAATATAATAGCTTTAAAGTAATGTATATAAAAATATAAAATATAAAAAAGTTGAAATAATAAATTAAAAGTTAAAAATTTTAAAAATATATATTAACATATAAGTAATTAGCTAATTTTAAAGTAGTTTAATTTAGCTTTAAAAATAAAATACTAAAAATTAAGTTAATAAAATTAGCTAAAAATATTTTCTAACTACTATAAAAATCACTATTAAGTTTATTTTAAAAAATAGTAATATTATATAATAATATTATATAGTTATTTATTTTTAAGTAAATTTTAATATATAAAAATCTATTTTTTTAATTTTAATTTTAATTATAATTAAAATAATAAGTATAAAAACATATTTATATAGTAAATATAATAGTTTAGCTTATTTTACTTTATAAAATAAAATTTTATATAACTTTTTTTAAATAATTAAAAATATTTTTTATTTATAAATAGCTTAAAAAATATATATAATTTTAAAAAAGTAAAATAAAATTATAAAGTTAAACTTTTATCTATTTTTAATAAAGCTAAAAAGTTTTTTAAATACTAATAAATTTATTTAAATTTTAAACTAAGTAAAATATATAAGTAAAGCTACTATATTATAATTTTTTTTTAATTATTAAAAAAAAGTTAGTTTAAAATTAAAGACTTTATATTAAAAGTATATAGTTATTTAAATATAATTATCTAAACTTTATTATAAAAATTTAGATAATTATATTTAAATAACTATATACTTTTAATATAAAGTGTAAAATATTATACTTAATATTTATTATATAAAAATATAATAATAAATTTTTTTTTAGCTATTATTTATAATTTTTTATAATATATTACTTTAAAAATATTATAAATATATATTAGTACTTTATTAAAATTTTAATATAATATAAATTTATTTAAATTTATTTTTTTATAGTATTATATATTATAAAACTATATAGTTTAGATTTTAATTTATTTAAAAATATTTATATATTATCTAAAAGATATTAAAATTAGTATTTTATTAATATATTTAGCAAATTGCAAAATATTTAACTTTAAACTAAAAAAAACTATATATTAGTAAACTAACATTAAAGTAATTAAATTAAGTTAAATAATTAGTAATATGTTTTTATCTTAGTATTTTTATAAATTAATAGCTGATAAATTTGTATATAGTATAGTAAATATATAAAGATAAAGTACTAACAAATATAAGCAGTACTAAAATATGTTTAATTATTTAGATATATATTAGCAACTTTTACTTACTAGATAGTAACTAATTTTTATTTTTAAATATATTCTATTTAGTTAATATTAAATTTATCAACTATTTTAATAATGTCAATTTGTAGATAAAAGTGTCGATTATAACTTATTTTAGAATGAGTTTATAATATATTAAATAGTTACTTAAAGATATTATTTGAATCAAAATTTGAAATCACTAAAGTGAAAGCTTAAAAGCATCTAGCAGAGAATTGATAGAATTTTTTAGACCCTAATTAAATAAGTTTAGATGATATTTAAATTTAGAGCCATTTTTAGATCATAATTTAATATTTAACGTTAAATTAATTCTAAATTTCTCACAAGTTTGAAATTTTTACATAATCGATTTGAAATTTTTTTTTCAATTTGTTATACAAATAAATTCTAAAAAAAGAACTATTTAGGCGATCTACCAATACCATAAAATTATAGGTAGTACGTCTTTTTGAAGGTGTATTTTAATTTAAACAAAGTTTTTGCCTACATATTGCTTAAACTTTTCTGAAGATAGTACCATTTAAAATGTAGAAAACTCAAATTGATTGTACGCGAAATCAAAGTTAGCATAAAAATTTCTGTTAAACTTCGAAAATACATAAAAAATGAATTAAATATTCGAGCTGCATTTGAATCAAAAAGTATAGAAAAAGTTGAATTTCAAAATTTTTCTACTAATTTAATTTTGTTTGTTTGACTAAAAATATTATTACGTTTTCAAGTAATTTCTTTAATAATCCAGTTTTCAAAAGCGTATAGTTTTTAACAAAATACCTAAGTTAAAGAAATTAGTCGACAAGGCTTACTAAAAATATTGTAAAATATAGCTTGAGGTTTATAATTTACCCAATAAATTTTAGTTCATCTTTCATTTTTGTTAAGCTTCATTTGTCAACTTACCTTTCATAAACAAATATTCTCCCTCTTATAATATAGAATCACATGGGTTATATATTGCATTTAAAAGGGAATTTTTGGTGACGAAAAATCCAACGTTTAGTAGGCTTGTTCTCAATTTTTATTGAATTTATTTCAGATTACTAGGAGTAATTATCTAAGCTTTAATTTTGATAAACTTTAATTTTTGAATCGTTAGACCGAACTATAAAAATCAACTTCAAAGTATAAATCTATCAACCCTAAGGAAAGAGTAGAGATGAAGATAATAAACGTAGGAGGTAAATATTTTATATACTTATTATATTTACTAAAAGCTTTAACCATTTAATGTTGGTACTATTTCAATATAGGCAATTTAAAGTTAGCTTGTGTGGTAATATTCACTATGTTTTTTTTCAAACTTATGTTATTATTCAGTTAGTTGGTTTACCGGCCCGTGGTAAGACATTTATATCTCAGAAAGGTGAATTAAAACTTTAGAAAATAAATTCTAATATATTATTGTTACTACAGTATCACGTTATTTGAGATGGTTGGGTATCAATACCAAAGTCTTTAACGTAGGTAACTATAGAAGACGGGATTGGGGAGCAAGCCAACACCATAGTTTCTTCGACCCCAACAACGAAGAAGGTAAAAAACAAAGGGAACAATCAGCAAAGGAAGCTTTGGAAGACATGTTCTCTTGGTTCAACAGTGGAGGAGAAGTTGGTTTATATGATGCAACTAATTCAACAAAAAGTAGACGTCAGTTCATTTTAGATTTATGTAACGAGCAAGATGTTCAAGTTATGTTTATTGAAAGTATTTGCGACGATGAAAACTTAGTTTTACAGAATATAATGGCTGTAAAAATGTCTTCGCCTGACTATGCAGCTAGTGATCAATCTCAGGCTATACAAGATTTTAAAAATCGTATTGCTCATTACGCTTCCGCTTATGAACCCATTGAAGATATGAGTTTAACTTTCATTAAACTGATCAACGTGGGATCTAAATTTGTAATCAATCATATACGTGGCTATTTAGAGTCCAGAGTTGTTTACTATTTAATGAATTTGCATATCGCTCCAAGAGCGATTTTTATGAGCAGAGTAAATAACATTACAATATTTATAATTTTAAACTTAACGTTATTTTTATTTTAGCACGGCGAAAGTATTTTTAATACTGAAGGTAAGATTGGTGGCGATTCCGAACTTTCGCCTCAAGGTCAGAAATACGCTCAAGAACTGCCCAACTTAATCGGGAAACATCTTAACACTGATAAGTTAAGGGTATGGACCTCAACTATGAAGCGTACCATTGCCACCGCCTCTAAATTACCTTATCCTAAGTTGCAATGGAAAGCACTCGACGAATTAGATGCTGGAGTATGTGATGGGATGACCTACGAGGAAATTGCAGAGAAGTACCCCGAAGACTACGCAAACAGGGATGATGATAAATTCAACTACAGATATAGAGGAGGTGAGTCGTACAGGGACGTCGTTTTACGTTTAGAGCCTGTGATTATGGAGTTGGAACGCCAGGAAAACATCCTTATTATTGGACACCAAGCTATATTACGTTGTATATACTCTTACTTTATGGATTTACCTAAAGATCAATTACCCTACTTAAACATCCCATTACATACCATCATCAAACTTACTCCTATGCCCTACGGTGCTAAGGAAGAGCGTTTCAAAGTTGATATTGAGGCTGTTGATACTTTCCGCCCTAAGCCCGACAAGGTAGCATCTTCAACTATTGCAAAATAATTAGTATTGAGAGGTAATCAGTTTTGTTCGTAGCCTTGGCTAGTTATAAGTTCAATTTACGTTTCATTAATTCAATAAAGTCATTTATATTACCATTTTTTATTTTTTATTACTAATTACTTAACTTTTATATGTATTACATATAAAAATATAAATCAAGTTAAATCGGTATTCCTTAATTTATGACGAATACTATTCAATTATTTATATGCTTCTATACCACTTTTAAATCCTTTTCCTTAACTATTAAATCACATTTGAAACTTCTATTTAGTAAATAATTAGCTTAGATTTAAAAGCTATTCTTAAAATCTAACATTGATTGAACTCTAAGAATAATATAGTTTTATAATAGAGGCAGAAATACATTTTTGTAAATGTAGAGCTGCTTATGTATCAGTCTATATACTTTTATAGATATTGTGCAAAAAATCAAATGTTTTGCTTGTAGAATAATATTAGTAATATGACTAATTTTGAAATTTTCAAAATATTCTATATAAAAAAAGAATAATAATCTATTAAATAATTAAAAAACGCATTATTGTTTTATTTTAAGACTTAATTATATTGCTATTTTAATAAAATTAAAAAAATACAAACTTTAAAAATAAAAATAATAATAAGAAAATAGTATAGTAATTTTAAAATATAATAAAGCTATTAACAAAAAATATTTTTTTATTATTGCTTAAATTTATAATACCTTTTTTTAAAATTAATATTTAATAATAATATTATAAAAATTTATATAACTATACTTTATTAAGACTATAAAAAAATTTAAAATAAATAAGTTTTATATTAAGTACTATAAATATTTATTTACTTAATATTTAGAAAAAAAAATTACTTAAGTAGTAAAAATAGTAAAAATATTAAAATATATTACTTTTATTATTATTTTATTAAAGTTATTAATAATTTTTAAATTATTATTATTTCTTTTAATTTTTACTATTTTTAATATATATTAAGCTATTTTCTATATTATAAAAAGCTAATATAAATTAGATATAAAGAAAATTTTAGTTAGTATGAGCTTTTAATTTATATATGTAAAGATTTTCTTTTCTTTTTTAAAGCTTTAATTTATTAATAAATTTATTAAAAATTATTATTTAAATAAGTATTATTTTTTTAATAAATTTATTTCTTAAAAAAATTTAAGAAAAAATTTAAAAACTTTAGTCTAACAGTTTTTTCTAGCCTTCATATAGCTCTAACCTAAATTTTATTAAAAATATATAGACTCCTATTAAGAGAAGGTATATAAACTATTATATTTTTATATAAATAGTTTTAAAACTTAAAAGTAAAATTAAAAACTAGTTTTATAATATTTCTAATTATATAATTGTTGCAATATATATTAGTATTACTAATAGAGTTAAAGTATGTATTAAAATGCAAGGTAATAATGCCAAGTATTAATAAATATATACATATATATTTTTTAAAGCTTTATTAAAATTTTGGAAATAAAACTACAACTATTTGAACAGTACTAGTGCTAACTATATTACAGTTGAATTATTTAAATAAACTTAATAGGCTATTGAATTTTTCAGGAAAATGTGAAATATTTAATGTACAAAGCAGTTTTAGCTACAAAAATACAGTAATTAAGGTTGGCTTCAAAATTTTGGATGTGTATTGTAATCTATTTTTTGTAGAGCTGACTTTTCAGACAGCTAAAAAAATTTGGAACCCAAAAACTAAAGCGATTTTACAATTTTAAGTTTTTCAATTTTTTTGATTTGTTTCGAATAGTAACCTCAGCAATTTTTTTATAATCAAACAAGCTCAACTTAGAAAAAAAAATAGCAAGTATGGTATGGGGTCAACCGAAGAAAGATGATGGAGTGGTAGACGGATGGATCAAAAATCTAACCAACAACTCTCCAGCTTTACAAACATTAACTATACTCGGTATGCGGTATGTCAGTGAAACCCAATTTTGCAGTATATTTAAAGCGTTAGCTGCCAATACAAAGTTAACCAAGCTCTATATCTCAGGCCATAAACTCGGATCTAATGCTTTATCAGTATTAAATAGTTCGTTAGAATCAAATACCGGTTTAAAATTTATTTCGTTAACGAAATTCGATGAACAAGATATATTGCAAAGCTACCAATATTATTTTGATGGGTTGGCAAAATTTAGAAATAGTGGTTTAGAGGTAGATTTATCAAACTTTAAACTTTTTGAGATTCAAGGTGTTGAATCTTTAGTTTTAAAGTTACTTGTTGAAAACATCGGAATTTCAAGTATAAACTTCAACGCCAGCAGTTTATCTACTTTAACTCTAAATAAAATCGGTACAGCGATAGTAGATAACGTCAACAATTCAAACTGTATCAGTTTAGATTTGAGTAATAATGAAGTAGATGATTTTAAACCTTTCTTCGAAAACTTTTTAAACCCTCAATTTAAAGTTAACCAACTGTTAATTTATGAAATTGCACAGTTAAAAGAAGATGCTTTGATAAATATATTGAAAAGTATACGTGGTAATACAAATTTGGTGAATTTACAAATTTCTACTGCTGACATTTCGGAAGATAAAGCTGTTGAGTATGTTGAGCCAAAAACTGACGTCCTAACTAGCTTTATAGAGTTGTTTGTAAATGATGGTAGAGATGGGTTCATTAACTCGAGTTTAGGTAGCTTTTTTATCTATAAACTTTTAGCTAACCTTTTTTTGATTTATTATAGAAACTTTAATCTTAAACGGAATTTCTTTAGGTAAAGAGTTGCCTGTACAGCTCAACTTAGATACTCAGTTTAGTAACAGTAGTTTAACTCAACTCACTTTGCGTAGAATCAATTTGAACGATAAAGTTTTCTGTCAACTCTACCAACTATTCGGAAAAGTTTTACCCAATTTGAAGACATTAGATTTGGGTAAAAATTTCCTTAACGATAGTTCATTTCAATACATTTTAGAATCGAATTCTTTGAATTTGGAGAAGTTGGTATTAATAGGTAACCATATAAACTTTCAATCCCATCTACTGTCTGATACTATTCCCTCAAACTTCGTTTTAAATAGTTTAGTAAGTTTGGATTTAAACTGTAACTACATAGAATCGGAATCCTTCAGCAACTTTTTAACTTTGTTGGAATTGAAGAAGGATGATAAATTTATGTATTTTGGTGATTTGAAGTTGTTGGAGTTAGCCAACCAAACTTCAACTGATGAAACTAAAGATAAAGATGACGTTGAAAAAGCTTGGGATAAAACAGTGGAAAAGCTGTTGGAGGTACGTAAAGGCTTGATGGTAGTTTATAAACTGAATAAATAGAACTTCTATAATTTTAAATACTTCATTTTATTTGCAGAACATAACAAAATTTATAATTTATACTCGTTATGTTCAGGAAACCAAACTTTAAGGAATTTAAATAAAATAGCGGCTGTCAAACCCCAAATATCACTCTGTACATTCTCCGGACTTTCGTACCTTGGAAACATAATATCTGTATTCCTAAATCTATCCCATTTGACAACCCCTTTGTCGGAAAGGAGATGTCTCAAAGGCAATGTGAATGCGGATTCCACTTCATTCTTATTTAAAGTCAACCTAGATAAATCCATAGTTTTACCTCCATATTTTGCATTATCAACTGAATAGAACCCGTTCTCTTTATCCACTAAATTGAAGTTCAGTATACCTATAATGGGATAGACTTTGATATTCCTATCTTTATTAGGTAGCGGTGACATACTACCCAAGATTTTAATATCCAACCTATCTATTCCGACTTCTTCCTCAGTCTCACGTAGCGCTGTATCTACTAAAGTGTGATCCGTATTATCCCGTTTGCCACCAGGAAAACTTATCTCATTTGGATGCTGCTTCAACTTCGTGGAACGTTCCGTAAATAAGATGGAAGGTTCGCCGTTACTCAGACATAATAGTACTAGGACGGCAGCTTCAGATATTGTTTGTGTAGTGTCGTATTTGAACCGGTAGTTCACTTGAGTACTTAAACTGGTTTGAAGGTTCTTCTGCAGTTGGACTAAGTTAGTATCGGAAAATAAATCGGCATAATCGAAGTTTGGATCCATTGGTTTCAATTGAGGTTGTGGTTTTAATTCTGTTGCGTTTAGAGGCTGTTGAAATCTTTTGCTGATACTGAAATTACGTGTTGAGTTAAATACACTTATTGCGCGGATTAAATGGTTTGTAGGGATATAAAGTTTTCTTGATGATAATGCTGCTTGTAAACGTAAACTTACTGACATGTCCTTTAACTATTACTTACCAACTCTGCTCTTTCTTTTATCACCAACTTATTAGCTTGAGCTCAGTTATCAACACAATAAAATTTACTTTCATAAATTAATTTATAAATAGACCAATCGGAACCATACTTTCAAGCTTTGATAGGTAATACTATCTAAAAAAAGACAATCTAAAATTAGGGATTAGTTGTCACGTAAGGCTAATTCAAGTTTTTTTGGCATTAAGCTGAGTCTTTATTTGATGCAAGAATCATTCTATTTTGGGGGGATAATAAGAAGCCCAAAATAATTAAAGATCCGAATACTTCAAATAATTTCATTTAAATGTGGGTGACGAAAAAAATCAAACCAAAATAAAAAAGAATAAGAGCCAATGGAAATGTTTTATACAAGAATGCTTTATGTAACAATAAAATCGGTAGGTACTATTATAATATTACATATCTGACAGCAATCAGGAACTAATTGTAAATACTAAATAATTGAAACTTGTTTAGAATGTTTTAGCTTTGTGCCTTTATTATAAAATGTGAAACAAATGACAGATATGAAAAATAGCTTAACTTTAATCATTTTAATTTTATATAAAAATTACCTATATTAGTTATACTTTACTTGAATTTAAAATTATTGTTTTTTACTATATTAGGCTTTACTTTTTTAGTATTAAATTAATATATGCTAAAAATTGTTAATAATTTAAGTATATAGTAGTGATCTGCTAAATTTTGTTAATAATTTTTATTAAGTATATAATAATAATGACAATAATATATTAAAAGTGCTGATAAAGGCATTAAATATATAGTTTAATATATTATAATTTACTAGTAATTTTATATTAGTACATAATAACTACATATTCTATTTTATTATTAAAGATATTTAAATATTTAATAAAGCTTTATATATTTTTAAATTAATTTTATTTTAAAAATTTTAAGCTAAAGTAATTTTAAATCTAAATATTACTAATTTAAAAACTATAAATTTTATAATAATAAATTTTATTTTATTAAAAATAACTAACTAAAAATATTATTTTTTAATAATTTTATATAAATTAAATATTAAAGCTTATATTTTAACTATTTTAAAATAAAAGAAAAACTATATAATATTTATTATTAACAAAGTAAAGATACTATAAATAAACTAAATAAATAATATAAAATAAGTGTTAATTTTTTATAAATCTAAAAAATTCTTAAAAAAACTAAATAAAAAATAAAAAATAAGTATAAAATAGTATAAAAACTATATTATATAAAAAAATAGTAAAATTAATTATTAATAATAAAATTAAAATAAGTTTAAAAATAGTAGCTTTTAAAATATTATTATTATTATTTATTTATAGCTTAGTAGTAAACTATTTTAAAAAAACTTTTAGTACTTTATTTTAAAGCTTAAAACTTAAAAAACTAATATATTTACTTTTTAAATTTTTAAGTACTAAAAAAATTTAAAAAATTAAAATAATAAATTTAGTAATAAATATAATTAAAGGCAAATATATTTTAAATAAAAAATAAACTATAATAGTAATATAAAATATAGTAAAAGTTAGATAATTTTTAGAAAAAAATGTAATTATAATATAAATACTAAAATAAAAAAATTCTGCTATATAAATAAAAAGAAATATTATCATTAAAAATTAATTAATTAATAAAATTAAAGCTATAATAGTTATAAAAAAATATTTTCAAATTATTGTATCTAGTTAGCTATTACTAAACCTACTAACCTACTAAAAAGTATACTAAATATATAATTATTTAAAAAAAATTAATATATATATTTACTACTATATATTATATTTACTATTTTTTTAAATTTGAATAACTTTTAGTAAAATTTACCAATATATAATAGAAAATTATATATAGGTGCTTTACATTTATATATAAATACATTAAATTTTAACTAATTTTATTAGCTAAATTTTTATTATTAAGTTTTTAATTTTTAAATAAGCTACTTTTAAAAGTAGCTAATTATTTATTTATAGTAGTTTTTTAAATTATAATAAAATACTTTTAGTTAATTTTTTAATTTAATATTTTTAAAATCTAAACTAATTTAAGAATTTTTATCTTAGTATAATTAAATATTTAAGCAAGCTTTTATAGTTAAAATAAAAATTTACTAATCATATCTTAATAACTTCTTTATTGACAAATTTTTAAACAATTTTTAACAATACTCTCTCTATTCTACCATAATCTAAAAGTACTAATAGATACTATTTACCAATTGTGGAAAGTAGTTAGAAAATAAGTTTTCAATTGATTTATCTTTAATATAGAAAAGTAGTAGTTATTCTACTAGTAGTTCAACTTAATAACCTACATTGCTTTAATTAAACATATTTGATTATGTATATATTAGAAAAATAAATTAGCAAATATTGTACAAGGTAGTTTGTATACATTAGGTATGTTTTTAAAAAACATATTAAATAATATAAATGATCGGTGGTACTTAGACTAAAACCTTCAATAAGAACACTCAATATAATAACCTACTAAATCCGGAGAAAAAGTTGGCATCTCAGCGTGTAAATAAGATGCAAAATTCGGTATTTTTTTCTTATTTTTTCATAATCACAAGTTCGGTACAAACATTGCAAATTAAAATCAACTAAAAACAGCTGAATTAAAATTTTTATTTTCTTTATCAACCGAAATAAAATATTAGAAGGATGGATCAACCTAAATCAAGAAGGAAAAGTCGACGGAGAGGTAACGGAGTGACAACAGAGCTCGCATCAACTTCTAATGCTGAACCACAAACTAGCTACGCAAGTACGTACTCTACATTGTTAGCACCTTTGGAAGCGATAGGTCAGTTACCGTTAGTAGATTTAAGTACAACTTTAAGTAACATAAAGACAGCGACAGCGGAACTAGTATTACATCCCATAAATTTTAAAGCTATACTGATGGCATCAATAAACCGTAGTATTGGATTTAAAAAAACTTTAACCACAGGTGAAGATTCATATAATAATAAACTTGTGAATGGAGAAGAAAATCAATCCCAATCTAATAGGTCAAGTCTATACCAAACTTATTTACAAAAGAAAACTTCAAATGTTAACAGTGATGAAGATGATGAAAATTGGTCACATGTGCAAGATTCTACAAAGGATTTTATGGAATTGGAAAATTCGGATATCGAAGTTGATAATTCAGAAACTGGTTCACAGATCGAAGATAAACAAAAGGTTAACCTTAAACTAGATAAGCTTAACTCGAAAAGGGAGAAAGTTCAATATAAGTTAGTACATTTACAAGTTGAGTTGGATAAACTTATAACTAAGAAGACGCAATTAGAAGCTAAATTAGTTAGTATCGATAAGTCAATTGAATTTGGCCTGAAAGAATTAGAAACACTTGAATTCGAAAAATTAATTAAAAATTCCCAAGATGTAGAACAAGAAAGTTTAAATGAAGAAATTAGCGAACCTATACATGAATTAGAAGATACTGATTTACAAGCTAATGTTACTGAAACAGTTAAAGTCGGAATTCACATATCTGGACCAGAATTAATAGAAACAGAAACTAATGTAGAAGTTAAATTGAATTCACAATCTTTTCCTGATATTGTTCCTGATACTAAAGTCAAAACCGATCTGCCTCGTATTCAAGCAGATATTTCTGAAGAATCCGATAAAATGGCTGAATTAGATACTATCAGTAACGCCACTAGTACTGCCATAAGCTCACCATTTCAAGTAAATATTTGTTTCAGAATTTAGTTTTTAAAGTTTGGTGATTTTTTAGGATTGGCAAGCTCATGAAACCTGTATAACTTCCCTATTTCAAGATCCTACCGGACCTTTACTTGTTACCTCGGCCATGGATGGAACTATCCGACTATGGTCTGAACCTGAGCCTACCTTCACTAATCAAGTTTATTCTGCTTTACCCCAATATCGCCATTTCACTTTACAATCTAATTTAGATCTTCACCAAGGTAATTAATTATTGATATCTTTTTTTTTAATATTATTTAATTAGGAGCTGTTTACAGTGTCAAGATTTTAGACGGTATTTTAGTGTCAGCAGGTCAGGATACAACAGTTCGAGTGTGGAACTGCCGTCACCTGTTAGATGATACCGAGACCCAAGTAGATGAAGATCAGGATGTAGATCCAATGTTTGATAACGGTAATCGTTCACCTTTATTATCACCTAGCCCTGCCCGAACACCTCAATCGAACCACTCCCCTACCATCGGATCTCGCAGGTTCTCTAACACTAACTCGTCCGCTTCATTAGCTGTCCCCCCCTCTGTAGATTTGCCCACAAAAGCTTGCGATTTAATACCCGCCTTCACCCTAAAAGGTCACCGTAGTTACGTCCGCTGTCTGGATATGGATGACAAATCGATCGTAAGTCAGCATTCATTTTTTGAATAACCATATTTCTTTTTAGATTTCGGGGTCAAATGACGGCACCATGCGGCAATGGGATCTGGAATCGGGTAGAATGCTTAACACCTTCGATCCTACTTGGACCTCCCATAACCCTAACCTCACTTTGGGACGTAACCGTAGCTTGGAAGCACTACAAGCTAAAGGTCCCCAGTACGAGGCATTAGCATCTACAGTGGGTGCCCTACAGTTCTTCAAACACGGACTTGCCTCTGGTACTTCGGATGGAATAGTACGTATGTGGGATCTTCGTACAGGTCAACCCCATCGACAGCTTACCGGACACACCTCTCCCATTACTGATCTTAAATTTGATTTCCACCACCTGGTGTCTGCCTCTTTAGACCGTAGTGTCAAGGTACTTTTATTTAATCCAATAGTTAATAATTTTTTGTAACAATTAGATCTGGGATCTAAGGGCTGGTAAGGTACTTGAACAGCTTAAATTCGATGACCTTGTCACTTCCATACAGTTCGACACTCATAGAATCTTGGCTGCTTGTAACAAACCAAATATTTCGGTAAGCTTCTATCTTTGAATTTAACCGATTTAATTTTTATTGCTGTAGATGTATGATAGAACTACCTTCCATACTAAACTAATATTACCTAACCAAAACAAAATCTGGGCTTTACATCTCAACGAAAGTAGGATGTTCACTGGTGATATTACTGGTGCTGTTAGGTTACATACCTTTTAGTATTTTAATAGTAGCGTGATTTAAGTTTGTTTAATGGGTAGTGTCAGCTCTAAAAGCTGAAAAGGAATTGTACAAAGTTTGAAATCCAAGGTACAGGTAGATTATTCTAAGCATATGAAACCCAGGTTAATAAAAGTTTTCATTTTTGTGTTTCTGCTTATCTATTATATGTTTACTTGATAAAAAAACCTTTACCAAAAGTTTTTATGTATATTTAGAAATTAATAAGTTATTGTCTTAAATAATATTGTTTAAAGCAATCAAAATTATAAAGATAAAGTGCTTATATAGTAGTTAAAAGCATATATAGTTATATTACTTATTGTAACATTTATTACTTAGTAAATTAGTAATTACTAACTTAAATTTATATTTTATTTATTAACTTTTAAAATCTCTTATAATTTGTTAATAATATATCAAATAAGCTAATAAGCTTTAAGATATTTAAATAAACTAAAAACAAAGATTTAAATCTTTATTCTATTATTTTAACTTAACTTTATTATTAAATACATCTATAAATTAAGTTTAGTATAAGCTATCAAAACTTAAATAAATAATAAATCTAGTTTATAATTAATAAGTAAATTTAATATATATATATATATTATAAAACTTTATTATAGTTAACTTAATATTAAATAGTAAGCTTTTTTTAAACTTTTATACTATATTTTTTCTTTATTTCAGTTTGCTTTCTTAGATATATTAAAACTATATTTTAAAAAAATAACTATTATAACCTTTTTATTCACTTATTTTATTTATACGATATATATATATTTACTATTAAATAATTTATTCTTCTTATTATATATATAAACTAGATAATTTTACTATATAAAAAAACTGATATAAATAGTAATACTATTACTTACTTAATTATAACTATTATTATACTACTTATTAATAATAATACTAATATTATACTAATCTTTCTATATATATTTTTTTAATACTTATATATATAAAAAGCTAAAAATAAAAAGCTTAAAAAATAGTGATTAATTATATTATAAAGTTTTAATAATTTAAATTTTAAAAAAAAAATACTTTTAATTTTAAAGACTTAAAAGTTTATAAATTTATTTTTAAGTAAATTAGTTTTTTTAAAATAAATTTAAGCTTTAAAAAAATAAAACTTAATTTTTTAGATATTTATTATTTTATATTAATGCTAATTAAAAATAAAAATTTTAATACATTGAAATTACATTTATAAAATATAAAAGTAATTAGCTAATTTTAATCTTTAAAATTAAATTAAATAAAAGGTATTTAGTAAAAAAACTTAAAAATAATTTTATATATAATAGTAGTTTTATATTAATATAAATAAAACTTTTTTAAAATTTTATTTTAAATTATATATATATATAGCTTAATAATAAATTTTGGTATTTTAAGTTATATTTATAATTTTTAAAAATTATTATATTAAAATTTTAAAAATCAACTTTTATATTAGCAATTAGTAAAAAAAAATTAAAAATAAAATGTTTATCTAAATAAACAATAATTTAACTAAATAAGTATATTTTTAATAAATTTAGTAAATTTAAAGTAAAAGTTTAAAACTAACTAATTACTTTAAAAATTATATATATTTAAAAGCTAAACTTGTTAAAATTTAAAGCAACTTTAATAATTTTCTAAAAAATAAATTAAAAAATATTAGTTTAATCAATATATAATTTTTAACAGCTTTAATTTCACTTTTTAGACTTTTTAAATAAATAATTATATACTTTATTAATTTTAAACTTAGATTAAAATATTTTTATTAAAAATTAATATATTTATTAATAAATGGATTAAGGTATATTTTTTTAACAAAGCATCCTCAAATTAAAAAAAATAGCAAAAATTTCATGGAATTAGAACATATTCTCATAAGTGCTATTGACTGCAAACTTAGCTATAGCCATTAAATTATAAATTTATTATTTTATTATAGTGGATATTAAAATGTAACTTAGTATCTTGATTATATATAATTATACCATACAGTATATATATTTTATTTAAATGAGTTAAAGCTGTAAAGCACTTCTGGTTTGCTTGTATATGGATTTAACACACTTGGAGCACATCCACAGCTGATGTAAGTGAAAAATATTTAAATGTTTAGAAAAAGTTCACCTTTAGTTTAGACTGCTTAAAAAACGAATTCCTCCTTTCCTCCATAACTTATGACTAATCCTGCTCCGAGATAAAGCTGAATCTTATCGAAGATTAAAATAAATGGCCTTCATTTTACAACACATTTTCGAAACAAACTGTTAGAACATTATATTCAAACTTTAATATAGTGTAAACTTAATCGATTAAAACCCGTATTACAATTATAAAACTTTAAATTTAATGCCGAAATGGATAAGGAAGATGACATGAATGATGAGCTTAACTTAGCCTCGCAAGATTTAGAATTAAATCCACCCCATTCCATGCAACCTATCCAGCCCAACAATTCTCCTTTACTTTCCACCGCATTTCCAACCTTTAACGCCCAAAATTTTGCAACAGCCGAACAGTTTGCAAAGAGCTTTGGACTGCTACAAGGTTACAGTTTCATGCCCAAGCTACCTCTGATGAGGTTAAATCCCAGGCAAAATTTACAAAATCAACAACAGTTTACCGATATGAATCAGTACATAGATCCTAATTTAGGAAATAGCAATCAACTATTTAATAATTATATGAACTTCGATAACGTTAATTTTAATGAAGTGAATGCTGAGAACAACCAAGAAAATTTTAATTTGGAACCCACTAACTTTAAAGAAACCAATGCAAATGGTTTGAAATATGACGAAAAATCTTCGAAAATTGAAGATGAAGTTTCTGATTCTAAAGAAAAGAAAGAAAAAAAGATCAAGAAGAAGAAGGTTCCGATCGGTAATTTTATTTTTAATTCAAGTTAATTTATTCTCTTAAAAGCATGTATATATTGTCACCGTTCTCATATGACTTGCGATCTAGGTAAGTATTTTTATTCGTGTTATATTTAACCCTACTTTCAATTTTTTAAACTTAGAACGCCCGTGTAAACGCTGCGTAATTCGTAATATAGGTCATCTGTGCCAAGATAGGGAAATAAAGAAAGCGAATTATCACAAAGGTAATAGTCGATCTTTAGGTCCAAGTATGAATAATAGCCCAGGAAACTCCAACACTGCACTCGGCAGTCCAAATCTTGCCGGTAATAACATAAAGTAGAATCTTGATTTTAATTAAGCATTTTTAGCTCCAAACACTACCCCAAAACCTCAACCCTTGCCTTTACCTACTCTACCAATAGCATTTGCTAGTGAATATATGGATAGTGAATACAAAGTCATCAGGTATTTATTACATCTAAGATCTTCCATTTAATTTTATAAATCAGCGATTTTATGAAAAATATACAAACTTCTCATGATGAAAGCCACTTTCTTCCAAGGAATCGTACTGAATCATTCCTTCTAACTGCAGCTGACCCAAGTGACGGAACCAGTCAAGAGAGGCTAAAACAATTTTTTGACGCCAAGTATCAAGCCGGTTTACTTAAACCTTACGATTACGTTAACGGTTATTCACGACTTCAAAGGTATATGGATACTAAGTAAGTTTCTAAAAATATTTACGGTGACTTTAGACTAACTTATTATATATAGTATGTCACCAATGTCCCGCCAGCGTATCTTGAACGTAATTTCTACATTTAGACCGACCTTCCATGCGATCGCTCGGAGTTTAACTGATATAGACCTCCTACTTGTGGAAGAAGGTTTTGAAAGGCTTCTTTTAGTAAATTTATAATAAACTTAGGAAATTAAGCCAGTTTAGGATTACGATCGTGTTTTTAGTGCTATGGGAGTTCCAGCTTGCCTTTGGCGCAGAACCGGAGAAGTTTTTCGAGGTAACAAAGAGTTTGCCCACCTTATCGGTATCCCATTCGATCAATTAAAGGAGGTAAATTTTAAATACAATTAGCTTATTAATCAACTGACCATTTTCGATATTAGGGACGTGTATGTATTTACGAAGTAAGTATTCTATCCGCTTCTAAACTTATTTTTAATCATTCTTAGTTGATGACTGAAGATTCCGCTGTGAGTTACTGGGATGTAAGTTTTATTGAAGTTTTCATGACATAAAATTAACGTTTATAGAAATATGGAAACATCGCTTTTGATCCCAGTCAAAAGGCTATGCTTTCATCATGTTCGTTAAAAAATCGTAGGAGTCAAACCGACCTACATCCGATTGCAACATGCTTTTCGTTTACAATACGGAGGGATAAGTATAACATACCTATAGCTATAGTCGGCAATTTCTTACCTATCCATCCTACAACTACTACCACTGGGTATAGCAGTTAAAAATTAACGGTTCTATTTAATTGTACTGTGTACTTCGAACAGTCTAAATAAGCAACTTTTGAACTGGAATATCTTTATATTTAATTTCGAATTCATCGGTATTTAAGGATTGGTAAGTGACTTAACAATAACTAGATATTTATGGTTGGTATGTTAATAAATGCTTGTTTTAGATCGATTTCTACTTTATGGTTAAATCTTTAAAGTAAATTTTACATTTTAGCACAGTTTGACTAAAATGCTAATTTTAATAGTTAAGCTACTTTTATGACAATGAAAAAATTTTAGTCAACTAATATACTTAAAGTTCAGTATATATTCTAGAAATATATTGTATTTAAAATAGTTGGCTTGTTAATAATAAATTATAGAAATGTAATACTTATTATGATGATATAAAAATTTTAAATAACTGTAGTTAACATTATTTCCTTTAAAAGTAAGGTTGTTTTAAAAAATAATGTAAAATTTTACTGTGTTTATTAACTAGAACAAAGTACAAATAAGTTTTTTGCTAAATGATTTTACTAAAAAAATTATAAATCCTAAAATATTAGAGTTTTGTTATATAATAAAAGGTATATATTAAATCAAATTACTTGGTTTTGTCTATATTAAACTATATTATATTTTAAAAAATTAGATAGATTAATTTTTAGTTTATATTTTAAATTTAATTAAAAAAGTTTATAAAAAGTTCTTTTAAATCTTATTTTTAATAAAATATAGTAAATTTAAGCTAAAATATAATATTATTTATAATTTAATTTGTAAACTTTATAAATATATTTTTAATAATATATATATTATCATATTAGTATACCCTAATTAATTATATGTATTTTTAATTAGTCTTATGCTTTTATATATATATAGCTAATATTTTTAAATATTTTAGTTTACATTTTTTAGAAAAAAAATTACCTTTAAAAGTAATTTATTTTTTTAATATTTAAAAAAAATATGAATAATGTTTGATATACTATAGTTAAAGACTATAATCCAAAAAATATTATATACTTTACAGAAATAAATAAGTACATTATATACTAATGTATAACTTTTTAACTCTTTTTTATTGATTATATTTTAGTTTATTTATTTTAAAATTTTATTTATTAGCTATATATAAATATTTTTTCGAAAATAAAATTTTAATTATTCAACTTTGAATATATAAATTAGCTCCTTTTAACAACAGTTAAATGTGAATGTTCCTTTAAATAAAATTCAAAAATTACTTCAGTATTACATTTGTTTAAAATAATGGTAAATAGATCAAATAAACATGTGTTTAAAGTTAAATTAAATTCTTTTCAAACGATGTGTTATTTTTTTCAAATCAAATTAATATAGTTCCGATGTAGTTTCGTTAGGAATATCATTAGGATAAATGAAATGATAGTTGAATAATTAAAAGCTAGTAGAATTACTTTTTTTTTAAATTAGTTGAATTGAAAGTACTGTACATTTTTATAATAATTTCTATAAATTAAAATTTTAACTAATTATTAATTTAATTCCTAGTTAAAAAAACTATGGTTATTAAACGGTTATGTAATTAATTTAAAGAAAAATAAACCCTTTAAATAGACCTTCTACTAAATTATTTTAACTAAGTAAAGTTTTCAAATCTTCAAAAGCTCTTTCAGCTAACTTCTTATGTACGTAAGTAGTCGGATGAATATCGTCCCAAAACATACGTTGTTCAGGGAATTTACAAGTCCAAGAATCTTTACCAAAACCTTGCTTGTCGTAAGATTGGGGTAAGCTGACGTCGTCAAGACATGGGTGAGTAGAATTCCATCTATGCCCATCTACAGATTTAGAATCGAGAAGTGATTGAAAGGTTGGAGCAGGTTCGAAAAAGCCCAACTTTAAATTATAGTTGTTAGTATCAGTTCTAAGTTTCTCCATCGATCGTTTTAAAAGTTGGTTATGGAGTCTCCAATACTTGTCATGTATTTCGATTAAAGTGGAGTTGTTACCTAACATAGTATAAGGTATGGATTGTAACGGTACCATAAGACCTACTAGGACGTTCTTGGCTTTGATATCGTTTACCAAATAAGTTAAAGTTTTAGTAAGTTCGTTAACTACTTGCTGCGGTACTATTTTATTATCGAAGTAATCGTTACCAGCTAACCAAACAATAAACAAACTAGATTTTAAACCATCCGGATTACCCTTATGTAAATGAGGTGGCAATAGCTTACGAACTTGATCGTCTACACTAGGTCGGTTAATACTGGTATAAGTTAAGTTGTTATTGGAAGTAGCACCACCGTACGCCAAATTAATTAGCTTTACATCTTTGTTAAAAGTTTGTAGTTTATCGAACAGAAAGTTTATCCACATCTTTCCATTACTGTACTTACCGGAACAGTAGTATTCGGGGTAAGGGTAAGTTTGATTTAAAAGTTTGTAAACGTTCCTATCGTCGGTAAAACTATCACCAAAACTGAAAATTCGGTCAAATTTCTTTAATTGGTTCTCTGTATCACATTTAAACTTTGGTAAACAATGGTTTGTAGATGTACTTAATCCGGGTATATCGAAACACAGTTTTGGTGGAAGTGTACCTTTGGGATAATATTCAGTTTGAAGGTCTGCACCTAATGTGTTTAAACTAAACACTTTGCTCATCAAAACGACCCCTATTAATAACCGCATCCTTGTTTCAAAGCTTAATTTTTTTTAAAATAAATGCAATATGTTGGTACCATTTAGATCTTTATATACTAGTATTTGATTTAAGAAAGTCTATTATATCCGTTACACACTTAAAAATAGGGTTAATTAAATAAATAAATAAACTATTGATGATAACGGACTAACAAAGTTTAGAAGTTTTTTCATTTTTTAATAAGTCTCGATTAAAAGTTTGTAAAGAATTTGGATCTTAAATACGTAATATCCGGAATAAGTAAGTAATAACTCCGAAATTTAAACGATCATTTGATGATTAATCCTCTAATTGATAAATTTACATTATTTCAATTAATGATTCATTTTAATAAACTTATACCGTTATAGGACAATATCGATATAAGTAAAATATAGTATATACCGAGTAAATAATAAATCGGTTCAGTTTAAATTTGTGATAACTAAATTTTAAAGTGGCACAATTATTCAGTATCTTATTAACATGATATTACAACAAAATTAACTGTATCCACATTGATAACTCCATCTATATTTCCATCTACTATTTTCACTCCTATTATACTATTTAGGCATTTACGAATTTTGATCAAATGTTACATATTCTATAAATTTTAAAGCATTAATTAGTTTAGTACGCTTTATTTTACATGTGATTAATTTCCTTTTCGGGATTATGCCGGTAACGTTCGTTTCCTTTATAACTATTGAATCGAATCGGTTAAATGACGTTTATGTTCTTGAAACTGGAATTCGATTTCTAGAAGGGTGTACTAATGTTTGTATCCCTTTATATGGGTTAACTGTTCTACAAGACCCAGTTTTCAATTTCGAGGAATGCCTTTAAAGTTTTCACTTTATTTCACGAATACAAATTTATTTAACGAACCAATTGACTACCCTATTCAAGTTAAAAGTAGGAACTATTTAGGTGCAAATTGCTATCAGAAAATAAATCATATTTAAAAGGCTTATATATATAATACAATAACCTTAGTATTAAACTACTTGAACCTAATACAGACTATAAGAGAATATAGGGTACAGTTAGTATTACCACACCAATTTAATTTTTAGTAGACAGTGATACTACAGGATTGGATATACATTTGCATAAATGTTACAGTAATTCATACTTATTATTTACATTAACAGCTTAAAATATTAAAACATAAATATAAGGTTTATATATTTTTAAAATCTTTATATTTTAAGAATTATAAATATTAAAAAAAGTAAAATATTTTATTTATAAAAATTTAAAATAATAAACTTTAGTCAAATATCTATAAAGTATAGTAGTGAATTTTATATCCTTTAAATTGTAACACTTATATAAACTTTTACTTACAATTTACTATATAGCTTTTAATCCAATTTTTGTAAAAGGATGGAAAAGTTTATCCTTAATATTTAAAGTGAAGTTTAGGTATAGACAAAGTCTATTTAAATTAGATATAACTATATAAAAATAGTATTAATTAAGTAAAATTAGTTTAATATAAATTTAACTTAACTTATTATACTTATTTTTAAATATTTTTTTATTATATTTTAATTTAAGCTTTTTTTAAATATTAAATTAATAAAATTTATTTATATACTTTATATATAATAGCTAGCTTACTTATTAAAAAAATAATTTTAATTTTATAACTTTTTAAATTTAATATTAATTTTTTTTTATATTTATAAAAAACTATACTTTTAAAAAAGCTTAAAACTTTAGTTAAAAAAAATATAGAAAGCTAATTATTTAAAAAAATTAAAAATAGTTAAATTTTTATAAAAGTGTTTTATAATATTAAAAAACTAATAAATATAATTTAAAGTTATATAAATTACTATATTAATTGTTAAAAATATATATATAAATATAATATTTATAACTAGTTAATTTTTAATTATATATATTCTAAAAATTAAAATATTTAAAAGTTATTATTAAAACCAACTTTTTAAATTAATATTTTTTTAAAAAGTTAACTAAATTTAGTTATATTTGTATTTACTTAAACCTTTTTTTTAAATATTTTTTATATTTATCTATATATTTAATATATTTATATTATAAAAAATAGTAATAAAGTTAAAGATTTAAAAAAATAGTTTATAATTTTTATTAAAAGTAGTTTTTATAAATAAATAAAGTAAAAAATTTTTATTAAAAGATAAAAATCTTATATTAACTTTTAAAAATAAACTATATAAAAGCAGTTTACTAATAAATAAATAAAAACTTTTATATAAAAATTTAAAATTTAAAAATAAATTTAAATAAAAAATATTTTAATTAAAAAAATAACTTAAATAAATACTATATACTACTTTTTTTATTAAGAAATTAAATTAAGATAAAATAATAGAAAATAAATTAAATAATAGAAAAAAATTAAATAAATTTAATACTTAAATTAAATTTATTTTTACTTTAAAATTATAATTTAAGCTATTTTATTATAAGTAAAATTATTTTTTATTTTTAATTTAAAAGAAAATTATAATTAAAATTAATATTATTATATAATATAAAAAATAAATAAAATAATTAAAAAGTTAAATAATAGCTAAAAACTTTGAAAATATGCATAGTTTAATTTAATATAATGTTAATAATATATATATATTATAATAATGAAATTTAATATATAAAAACTATATTTTTAAAATAGCAATAGTTTTATTTTATATTATAGCTTAAAATTAAATTTAATATATATTTTTTTAGATATATAATAAAAAAATGGAATCAATCTCTCAACAAGTATATGATTTTTATATAAAATTTCTTAAAATAGAATAAATTATGGTAATTTGCTATATTGAAATAGAATTTAATTTTTTAGTTAAATTTATACATATTTTAAGCTAGTATTTAAACTAATTAAAAAGTTAGTACTTAGGTTTAAAGTAAGCTGTAAACTATAACTATAATTTTTTAAGCCTTTAAATGCGTAGTAGCATAAAATATATTTATTTATATATCCATTTGTTTGAAAAAGCATTATAAATAAGCTTTTTCTATAACTGAAGCTGATCTGTATTTTAGATTTTTTGAAATCTAGTTCTGTTCTATTTTGAGAATTTAAAAATTCATAGTGAGTTCGAGGATTTGATATAAATCAGAAATCCTTAAATTTCTAGAGACTATTTAAATGTAACCGCTTTATTAGCTTATCAAAAAACACAGGATATTGATGGTGAATATCAAGTATTTCCTCAGATATAAGCTTCGAAGTCATACTTGTAGATTGTTTCTTATTGTTTAATCAGATTATGAACTTTAGATTTTCAGTTTGAAAATTAGTTTTTCAAAATTCTAAAGCTATATTTACAGTTTTGTGATGGCAATGAAACGTTACTAGGCCTATATAGTAAAATATATAATCCTAAATAAGTTACTATTATTAAGTTCTATAAAGCAATCCGTTATAGTCTTACCCAGAAACGTCAATATATAATAGTTAAGATAAAAGTATAATAAACTGAGATAAAAAATACTTTGTCTATAAATTTTGCTGGTAAATTTGACTTGATAAAATACAAAATTTTAGCATTCAAGTAAAAAATACAGAATTTTGGGAAATTTTTGAAAATAATGCAAACTACTGATCAAAATCCCTCCTCTCAACAGGTCTTTCTTTTCTGTTACAGTCATGGGTAAGCATCCAACACTATTTTAGTTAGAGCGCTATTAGAAATGTTATTACCTTCAATTGCAATTATATTAAAATTAAATTCAACAAATTATTAATCCTTGAACAAAGGTATTTCAAGAGATACTCGCCATAAGCGTTCCCACACCGGTGCTAAAAGAGCACATTATCGTAAGAAGAGAAAGTTCGAACTCGGACGTCAGTCTGCCAACACCAAGCTCGGTGCTAAGCGTATTCACACTGTACGCACTCGTGGTGGAAACACCAAGCACCGTGCCATGCGTCTTGACACTGGTACCTACTCTTGGGGTTCGGAAGCTATTTCTCGTAAAGTCCGTATTGTATCTGTTGTATACAATGCTTCCAACAACGAGTTAGTCCGTACCAACACTTTAGTAAAATCATCAATTGTTCAAGTTGATGCTGCTCCTTTCCGTCAGTGGTACGAAAACCACTACGGAATTGCTCTTGGTCGCAAGAAGAAGCATGCTGTAAGCATTTAATTTTAATCAAAAATTCTAATTAATTTAAGGATGGTACCATTGAAGAAGTTGCTGCTAAGAAGCGTTCCAACCACGCTGAGCGTAAGATTGCCTCTCGTAAGGAATTAGCCCCCATTGATCCTCATTTGGAAGAACAATTCAACACTGGTCGTCTTTATGGTATTAATTTTTAATTTTACTTTAAATTTTAATCTTATTTTAAAAGCCATTATTACCTCTCGTCCTGGTCAATCTGGACGTTGTGATGGAGTTATTCTTGAAGGTAAAGAGCTTGATTTCTATGTACGTAAGATCAAGTCCAAGAAATAAATCTAAAAAATAAGAACTGTCAAAAAGAGATTTGTTCTAAAAATGTTTCCATAAAAGTAAATTAATCTTATTTTAATGATTTACTAATAGTCAAAGTGCATTTTAGATAATTTCTGATTTTATACTGAATTGGAATTTATTTTTGGTTTTAAAATATATTTAAATGCTATTTACCCTAATTTATACTTAATTTGTATTGCATTTATTAAATTTAAATGCTATTTTATATTGTCCTCTTTACTGAGGACTAATCTTGATGATTTGCTTCTTTAAATATGAATATTTGTTCTAGTCTCTTAGATTTCATAAAGGTTTACATTGAATATTAAAAGTACATATATTTCTCCTTATAAGAGAACAAATAGTACTGTTATTTTTATATGTTAGATAAACTAAATATAACCTTTTGCATTTTATTAAATTACAAAATTTGGATTACTAGATTTTGGCTCACTTTAAATTCCTGAAATAAACATATTAATTTTATTTCTAACTAAATACTATAGAATTTTTTTAAATTTTATAGCATATATAAAAATAAAATACTAAAATATATAATAAAAAACCATTTGGGTTTGTCATTTTATCCAAAATATTTTTCTAAAATTTAGAGATTAAATATTGTAATTTTTATAGTTTTATCTAAGTTAAGCTAAATTTAATTTTTTAAGCTAAAATATAAAAGCACTTAGGCTTATCATTTTTAATAAATTTATTTTTACAAGATTTTAAAATTTTAAATAATAAAGTTTACATTTAAAATCTAAGTTAATTAGCTTTAAACTGCTTACTTATTTTTAATTAAAGTTTATTATTATTATAGTTTTAAGTTAGCATTGTTATTATAAGTAATAAATATATTTAATTTTAATTTTTTTTAAGGAAAAAATTAAACTATATTAATATTTATTCAATTAATTAGTTGAAAGTTAATTGTAAATATCTTTTATAGTTATTAAATTTTACAAATACTAATAATAAGTTGTTAAAAGGTAAAAATACCAAATTAGCATTACTTTTTATTCTTATTATATATAGCTATTTAATTTTTTTTTAAACTTATTATTTTTTATTACTTTTTTAATATAAATAAAATATTTAAATAGATTTAATCTATATAAAAATAAAAATAAAAACATTTATCCTTTTTTTAAAAAGATATAAATAAGAAATACAAATAAATTATATATATTTTTACTTAATTTTTATATAAAATAAGCAAAAATAATACTATAATAAATTATTTTTAACTTTAACAATATTAATAAAGCTATATCTTTTACTATTATTAAGTAAACTTATCTTTTTAATTATTTTTTTCTTTAGTTTTATTTCTTTTTACTATATAGTTATTATAATATATATATATTTTAAATATATACTATAACTTAAAAATATTTTAAAAGACCTTATAAACTAATAGGTAAAATTATTACTAATTGTAAGAAAATATAGTTTAATTTTTAACTTAAATATAAAATTTAATACTATTATTTTTTATTATTTTTTTTAGGCATTTTTCTTTTTATACTTAAAAGCTACAAACTTTAAAAAATAAAATTAAATAAAGTATAATATAAAAAATATTATTTACTTTATATAAAATAGTAATACTAACTTAGTATACTTTTATTAAAATTCTTTTTTCTTTTTTTTACAAAATTAAATAAAAATATCCAACTAAAAGTATTAAAAATATATTTTTATAAATATATAAAAAGCTATAAACTAAAGTATTATAAAACTTTTATCTTATTATTATTAAAGGTTAAAATAAAAATATTATAAATTACTTATTTAAGAAGTTTTATTTTAGTTTATATCTTTTTACTAACTTTTATACTTTTTTATATATTTTACTAGCAACTTTTTATTTTTTTCTATTTATTATAGCTTTTTAACTAGTTTACTTTTTTGTAAAAAAGCTTTTATAACTACTTTAAACTTTTTAACTATTTTTTTTTAGTTTAATATTATTAGCTATATTAATATTATTATATTTTTACTTTTTTAATGTATTTATTTTTAATATATTTACTTACTTAACTATTAATATTTGTTTTTGCATAAAATATTTAGCTTATTATCTAAGTAAAGCTTTTTACTTTTTTTAAAACCTAATATTTAATATAAAATAAAATTAATATTTTTATATAAATTGAATAAAAAAATAGATATATATAATTTTTAAAAACTTATAATAGTTATATTGCTAATTAAGTTTAAAAAAAAAATATTTTTAAAAAAGTAAAGCTATAAAATAAAATAATAAATAGTTAATTTAGTTAAATTTAAGCATATTAGATTAAAAGTAATAAAAAGCTAAAAAAGCTTAAATTTATATAAAATATTATATTAATTTTTAGCTTATTTAGTTTATTAATTTATTTTAATTATTTAGCTTAATTTTTTACTAACTTTATTTTATATATTTTTTATTTTATTAAATAGTAGCAGTTTTATATTTATATTTCAAATATAAAATAGTAATTATAAATTAAAAATGCTATAAAATTACCTTTTAATTTTATAATTATTTATATTAAAGTATAATACTTTTTAAGTTTATACATTTTAATTAAAATTAAAGTTAAAATTATACTTAGGCTAAAAAAGTATAGTTAAACTAAAATTTTTAAAAATTTATTTAGTTTTTTTTTAAATATAAGCTAAAATATTAATATATATTTTTAATATAAATAAAACTAAATTATTTTACATTTTTAATTTATATATAAAATTATAGTAAGCTTTAAATATATGTAAAACTATACAATATAATTATAATCAGTTTTAGTTTAGTTTTTTAATAGTTATACTATAAAAATTAATATAAATATATTTACTATTAATATAATACCTAAGTTTAGCATTTTAAATATTAGTAACTCTACCTTAATTACTGCTTTTATTAATATATTTACTATAATATACTATAATATTATCTCTATTTATTATTATTTGCTAATTATAAAAATAATAGCTATATATTTATTATATATACTATTTTTAGCTAGCTTTTATAATTTGTTTAATTTAGCTTATAATATTAAAAAAAAATTTACTATATTTTTATTAAACTAATTTTTAATTAATAAAAAGCTTTAATTAAAATTTAATATATTTTTATAGTTAATATCTAAAGACAGTAAACTTTAATATGATAATCTAGAGGATGTATGTACTAGCATCTTTAAACAGTTAATAATTTACTTATTATTTTTTAAATGATTCTACTAATATAATTATATTTATACTTTTTTATAGTTTTTAATAAGGTTTTAAGCTAAATAGCTAACTAGTACTTAAACTATAAACTTTATTTCTAAAAATATAGCTAAAATAATTCATATTTCAATAAAGATTTCTTGTTGTTGAAGATTGCTTTTAATATACAATTTTTCAAGCTTCTGTTTTAGCTAAAATGCTATGAAATATTACATTTGAAAGGTTATAATAACTAATATACCTAATAAAAAAGCTTAAACCAAAGATAAAAGATAGATATAATTTATAGTTTACAATTTATAAAAAATTTGATATATTAAATTTTTATTGAAATATTAACATTTTAAAAAAAACTGCAAACGTTTAAATAGTACCAGCATGGATTATATATGGCAAAAAACGTTTAGGTTCGTCACTTTTATTAATAAAACCGACCAAAAAGTACAACAAAAGGATTTTAATTAAAACGAAAAAACAATTTAAAATTAATCGATTTAGATTTAAACTGTAAACTTTATTATATAGAATCTCAAAATCTTGTGAAAATATTTTGAATTAAAATTGACAAGCCTAAATCTTTTTATCTTTTTGTTTAAAATGTTAAATTTGGCTCAACTTAGTAAAAACTGCAAAAATTATAGTTTTTAGCTTCTAAAACTTTACATAAAGCACTTAACAAAAAATGGTAAACTCAAACATTTTCGCCAAATAGTATTATTAGTTGGTATAAATTGTTAGCAAAAGTTAGATTATATTTTATAGATCAACTTTACATGCCACCAAATATGCTTTTGTATATAAATTGTAGATACATATAAATAGGATATTTTAGTAAACACATGTTTATAAAGATATATGGCGGTAGAATACGACCTATAGTCTTGATAGTTCTTAAAACCCATGCTTTTCAGATACAGTAATTTATTAAAAATAAGAATTTGGATATCAATTGTAATAAAATGACTGGTATCAGTTGTTAAAAAATGAATCATTGCCTTCTAATCCCTTATTTGAAATTTAAATGTCTTAAAATATTAAAATATTAAGCAGAATTTGAGGCATTTTTGCAGATTAATCATAAATCTAATCAAATAAACACCGCGTTTTTACAGTTCTTATTAGACTCACTATACCATTCCGAGAAGTATATGGTTGGCTAATTAATAAATATATGCTCCAAATATTCACTTTGGTATTGACTTTAACGCCATTTGGTTTAAAAGTTATGAGATTTCCAATATAAACCAGTAAAACCTGTCAAATAAGGAAGCAGTGCTAAATTGAGTTTTCAAGTATAAAGTAAGACAAGCTACGAAACCAAAAATTCAATCTTTCATAAGGTAAGCAATCAACTTATACAGTTTATAGCTAGTGAAGACTTAAAGTCAAGTTTATAATACTTATACAACAGCTTAACCTATTAAGGCTACTTACATATATACTTTCGTCATTTTCTCTTTAAAGACTCACAAATATTTATTATTCAAACTAAATGTCTTCCAAGCCTCAAACTCGTCTTGATAAATTAGCTAATCAACTACAAAGCATGTCTACTTCACGTATGTTAAATATATTCCCAACACTAACTTTACAAATTAGGTTTTAATTCTGTACCTTTGGCCCCTCCTGATGCCATTTTCCATTTAATAAATGCATACAAAAGCGATCCTACCCCAGCTGATCAAAAAATCGATTTAAGTGTAGGTGCTTATAGAACTGGAGAAGGTAAACCATGGATCTTACCTGTTGTTGCTAAGGTACTTTATCTTAGTATTTTATCTCTAAAAAGTTTAGGTTGAAAAGGAGATCATTGAAGATCCCACTCGTGATCATGAATATTTAAACATCTCAGGTTTGAACGAATTTACTGATGCAGCTTTGAAGTTGGTACTTGGCGATGATAACTCTGCTTTGAAAGAGAAGAAGGTAATAGTAAAATCAATGTCCCTAATTAATTATTTTATATTTAGTGCACCACAGTCCAGACAGTATCTGGTACTGGTGCTAACTCTACTTTTGCTCAATTTTGCCGTGAATTTTACAACAAGCCTATCCTTGTTTCTAGTCCAACTTGGGGTAATAGTTTACATTTGTTTAATTATTAATTCGGGACAGGTAACCATCATAGTATTTTCAACACCGCTGGCCTTAAAGTAATCAACTACCCCTATTTCGATAAGAAAACTCGCGGTATTGATATCAATGGCCTTTTAAAAGCATTCAATGTAAATTATATAAAGTTACAATTGTTCTGACTGTACTAGGATGCTGAAGAAGGATCGATCGTTCTCTTACACGCGTGTGCTCATAACCCAACTGGTGTTGACCCTACCCGTGAACAGTGGAAACAAATCGCTGATACCATTAAAGCTAAGAAACATTTAACCTTCTTCGACTGTGCATATCAGGGTTTTGCTAGTGGTGATGTTGATAACGATGGTTGGGCTGTTAGATACTTCTACCAGCAAGGTTTAGAAATGTTTGTTGCTCAATCGTTTGCCAAGAATTTTGGTCTTTATGGTAAGAATTTTATATTCCTTTGGTTAATCACATATTTTTTCAGGTGAACGTTGCGGTGCTTTACACTTCTTAGGTCATGATGCCAATGTCACTGAAATCATTTTATCCCAACTCAAGAAAATTTCTAGAGCCACCATCTCTAATCCACCCCGTCACGGTGCTTATATAGTATCACGCGTACTAAATGACCCTAAACTTAAACAAGAATGGTTTGACAACTTGAAAACTATGTCCAACCGTATCAGCTTGAACCGTCAACAGCTTTTCGAACACTTACAACGTTTACAGACTCCAGGTACTTGGAACCACATCGTTGATCAAATCGGTATGTTCTCCTTTACTGGGCTTAATAAAGAACATGCCAAAGTTCTTAAAGAGAAATATCACATATACCTATCAGACAATGGACGTATCTCTATGGCTGGTTTAAATACCAAAAATGTCAAATACTTTGCCGAAGCTGTTGATGAGGCTGTACGTACCATTCCTCTTTAAAGCAAATTAGGTTATTCATGCTTTATGAACTATTAAAGATTTATTTTTATTTATGCTAAATTAAGTTTAGCTTATAATCTTGATTCTTGAAAAAATTCAAGTATCCGGTATATTTAAAATTAAATATAATTTAATATATAAAAATATAAACGGTTAAAGTTAAATATATTATTTTTCAGATTATGATATTTGCTATATTTATATGAAACTAAGTTATGGAAAGTTCTAATTGAGTAGTGTAGCTTCATAAACAATCACATAGCCATCCAGTTAAGTTGGTAGCAGTTTAATCCCATGTTGGTTTATTTTATAGTTGCTTTTTTCTTTTCTATCACTTTTTTTGCCTGTCTCTTTTTGATCTAATACTTTATAAGATCAATTTACAGCATTTATTTTGCTTATCTATCTTAAATTTAATTATTTTCTAACAATTTAGCATTTATTATAAGACTTTTTTAAAAATTTTAAATAGTATCAGATAGCTATAAATTAAGTATTCAAAATTCCTTAAAATACTAATTTTTTATAACTTTATTACTTTAATTAGTAAAAGTAAAAATGCTAGCTAATTTTTAGTAACTTTAGCATAAAAAAGCTTTATATATAATTAAATATTTACATTATAATATAGTTTAAGTATATATATTATCAACTGCTTTTAAATATATCTGATTTAAATTTAAAAAAGTTTATTTATATTATAATGGTACTTTTAAGTTTATAATTTACAGTTTTTAATTGTAAACTATAAACTAAAACTATTTTATTAAAATCTATAACTATAAGCTATAACTTTATATAGCCATTTATTTATTTTTTTAAAGTTAGCTTTACTAGCATTTTTTAAACAGTTAAATTATATAAATTAAATTTAATTAATATAATTTTACAAAGTATTAATATTTTTTTCTTATTATATAAAAAAACTTTTAGATATTTTTAGTTAAATTAATGTTTAAGCTATAAATAATATAAAAGCTACATTTTATACTATTTTATTATATTTAGCAATTGATAAATATATATATTATAAAGGTAAATATATTTTTTAAAATTTATACTTAAAAAAATAGCTACTTTTAAAAGTAATTACTTATTTATTCTTTTAGTTGTAAGTTAATTTAGTTTTAATAAATAGTACATATTTTATAAAAGTTTATTTTAAATTTTGTTATTAATGAAATGCTTTTATTATTATAGATTTTAAAAAAAAACATCATTAATTATAGTAATATAAGCTACTTTATAGCTTAATTACTTTTTAAAAATATATATATCTATGAATTTACTAAAGTACTCAAAGATATTTATAGGTATATATAAATAAATTTTAGTAAAATTCATCAAAATATAATAAAACATTACATTTTATACTTCTTTTATATAGAGTTGCATAATTTAAAAATAAATTTTAAAATTAAAATTAGCTACTTTATTAAATATATAATTATAGATAACTATTTTTATAAAAATATTTATTATTTATTGCTATTTTAGTAAGTAAATTAAATTTAGAATTGAATCTATTTAAAATTATATACTTAAATATTTAAAAAAAAATTAATTATAAATTCTAGTTTAAGCTAGTAAGGTTTAATTTTTATTATATAATAGTGAATTAATATACTTTCTACTTCATATTAAACACCAGTGCAATTACATCTTTATATCTTTAATTTTTACAAAAGTGTTAAGCCAAGCTACAAATAGTTTAATAAACAAAAAAAAACAATAATTTTATATGCAAAGCATAGCTGAGCACAAAATAAAAAATAGAGCAAAGTACATAGTTGTTGTCATTAACCCTAGCTTTTTGTTAATTAAGGTATTTAGGTTGGTTGAGTGTAGATATGAAAGGTTTCCACTTAATTTTCTCTGGTTTGATTTCCAGTCTGTTCTTCTTTCTAGATTTCTCATATTGCTCCACTAAAGAATCACTTAAGAAAACGACATATTCGTTTCTATAATATCTTAGTGCACCTACAAATTTGAGAGTGGAGAGTACATCCTTAGTATGAAAACAAGTTAGAGAGGCGAGCTGATCGATAGACAGGTTTTGATTTGGGAAATTAGATTTGAAGTGTAGCAACTCCTTAACCAAAATTTCAGTCCAATACGCTCGATATGAAAGCAAACCTAGATCGGATAAGGGGACTTCTGGCGTACCAAGTTTCTTTTCAATTCTGGATAACTCATACGAGAACTGGATTAACAATCTACCAAAACCTTTCTTTTGGAACTGTGGTAGGGTAAGAATACATGCCAAGTTGTACCCTTCCAACGAATCCTTCTCTTTCGAAAAATACCCTAAGATATGACAACCATATTGGTCGTTCTGCGTAAGTATATAAAATAGAAATGGATCTACGTCAAAGTAGAGTGTTTTATGATCTAAAAAGAGTTTGGATAGAAGTGCCAGTTGTCTTGAATATTTCTTTTGCAATCTACCGTCGACTTCAAAAAAACTCAACTCTCCATCCCTATAAATCTCTATACCAGGTGGACACCTCAGTTTACATTTATTTAAATGAGATTTGAACTGATGCACATTACCGTAGGGACTGAAACAAAATTCACACAAATATAAAAAAGGTAAATTAGCAAGCTCGGGTGGGTAGGGTGAGAAGTACCAAGTTTCAACCTGGTACCTACCTATCTGTATCAAATTTAGGTTCTTTACTCTAGATATTTCATGTGCGTTTTGAGTCATACTACCGGATAGTCTAAGTTTTTCGATCTCCTTACGTTTGGCTATAGCTGTAGAGTTTAGCTGGGAAGAGGCTAAAGGTTGGTCCCAATAACTACCGTCTAACTTATCTCTACCATATATTACCGCATAATCCGGTTGGTTGGGTTTAGGTTTGTCACTAAATTTACCACCGCTATTTTTTTGCTGATCATTTACACTTGGACCTTCAGTTGAATTAGTGCTCGTTAAAAGTCCTCCCTTAGGTCGGTTATACCCTCGCATATATTCAATAGGTTTTGTCAAATCCAGTTTTTCGAAATTTATCCATTCATCTAACCGTTTGTTAAATTCCAGATAATGAACGTAGAATTTAGGTTGTTGGGAAGATAAGTTGGAGTCAAACACCGAATCTTTTATTGATAAGATTTCGGCTTGTCGCAGTTCGTAAAGCTCTGAATCTAAAGGAGTTGTTGTCGAATCTGCTACTGGATTTAATTTTTTAACGTAACATTTACTACCTATAACTACATGTTTCAATAATGTCATTAGTTGTCGTTCAGTTTCTATTGAGGTTAAAGTGTTGATCTCTTCAATAGGAAATACCTCATCATCAACTACACTTTCCTTATCTCCTCCTCCATTCAAGCTACTTTGACTTGGACTCGTATTAGCTTCGTCCAAATAACTTTCTTCCTTCAGTCGGTCAATAGGATTTAACTTTCGATTGTATGGCATACCCTTCTTTACTTTCTTGGCTCAAACTTGTGTCCTTTGTTATGTGTGTAGGACGGATAATTATTTTTCGTTCAAACTTTCTGCATATTTTTTTACTCAAGCCAATCAAAATTTAATATTATTCAGTAGGGGCTCAGTCCTAGATATTTAAATAAAATGAGTGTCAAGCTTCACAGTGTAGTTTCCCTAAGAACAAATTGTTATTTAGGTGCAACAGCTCGACTATTTCGTAGGCAACATCCATAAAGGTGCTGTTAATTTATATATATAGCTACTTGACCAGAGATGCTTGGAAATAAGTTTGGATAGCAGTGACTATCGTATAGTAAACAGTCAAGGTAAGCATCCAGTGCTCAATGAAAACTACTGAAAGATATAAGGTAATATTGAGCAAGTGGAATAGTATCTCGTAAGAAAATGCTACCAGCACTTGTTACAAAGTATATTATATTAAAATAGTTTATAAAATTTAAATATAAGCATAGCTATATTTATTAAGTAAAAAAGTAATAGATAATATAGTAGCGGACATACATTTGTACAATGTATGTCTGTTTTTTATTCACATCTATTACTTTAAGATATAATAATCAAATTTTTTGCAAACTTTATAAATAGTTTGCATACGATTATAGCTTACTATATTAAAACTCTATAAAAATTGAGTTTGAACTTAATCCAAGAGCAATCAAAACAATCTAAACAAATTACAGACATAAATTTGCTCAAATGTGTCAGTAATTTTTTCACATCATTTTAATTTATAACTATATATATACTCAATGCATATATAAGTTATAAATATAAATGTTGTAAATATGGTTTAATATTTTATTTTAAAGTTTTTTAAAATATAGTATCAAAAATTTCAGATTTTATTTTAATTTAACTAAATTTTTTTAGCATTATAGCTAAATAGCTTATATATTTAAATAGAGATATATAGGCTATATGTATATAAGTTTTTGAAATTTATAAATTCTAGTAGATATATATATTGAAATTAAGTTATAAATAGTAAGTTTAAATATTTATTATTTTAGCTTAATTAAATTAGCTAATTAAATAAAAGCAATATATAAACTTTAAAATATTATATTTGTTTATATATCTATTGTATACATATATATTATTATTATATAAATAAACTAAGAGCTAATTTTATTATTATAAAAGAAATTAAATAAGTACAAAATATTAAAAAAAAGTTGTATAAATTTACACCTTAATTAAATTAGGCCTAATTTTAAAATAAATATTAAAAGTTATAAAGTATAATATTACTATAATAAAAGATATATTAATAAGCTTTATAAAAATGGAAAAATTTACTACCATAAAAACTTTATATTTTAGATAAAATTATATTATAAATCTAATAAATAAACTTAAAAAGTCTAAACTAAATAAATTTAAAAATTAAAAGTTATATTTTTTACTATAATATATATATATAAATTATTATCTTTTATAGCTTTTATAAAATTTAGTAATTTACTTTTATACTAAATTTGATTAAAATACTATAATAAAGAAAATAAAAAACAATATATAAATTATATTAGTAAAATGCTTACTTAATATTTTAATAATTTAAAATTTACTATCTAGTTAAATAAATATATTTTTAATAAGTATAAAATATAGTATTAATAAAGTATTAATAATTATTTCTATAATATAACTTTAATTTTAACTAATTTAATAAATTTAAAATTAAATAGTTTTTTTAAATAATCTAAAAATAATAATTATAAATAATTTAATAGACTTTATTAATTATATTACTTATTTTAAAATTTAAAATTTATAGCTTTAATATAGTTATTATTTACTTTTGAACTATAATATTAAAACTTTAAACTATTTAATAAACTTATTAGATTTTAAATTAATTAAAAATTTATAGTTTTAACTAAAATATATTATATACTTTTACTTTAAATTAGCTTAAATTTAAAATAAATTATAAAATCAAATTAAAATAACTATTTAAAAAATACTTAAAATTATTATTAAAAGCTATATAGTAAACTATAGCTAAAATTTATAAAAATTAAAAAAGGTAAAAAAAAATTTACTATTAAGCTTTACTATTATTTAATAAAACTTAAAATATTTTTAGTATTTTTGCATTATATTTTAAAAATTAATAAACTTTTTTTAACTTTTTAGTTTAGTTTAGTTTAGTTTTTATTTTTAAAATTTACTTTTTTAATTGTTTTTATTTTTAATTTTTTCTTTTTTTTATAAAGTTAATTTATTTAAAAAATATTATAGTTTTTTTTAAAGTGAAAAATATATTAAATAACTAATAAATAATACTTTTATATAAATTATAACAAGTTTATAAATATTAAAAAAAATTAAAACTAAAAATAATTAGTAAAGTAATATTATTATATAATAATATTATTTAGTTAGTAATAAATTAAAGCTAAAAAATAATAAATTTATAATTTTTACAATATACTTAAAAAGTAAATAAATATAAAAAACTAAATATTTTAAACTTATATACTATATATATAAGTTAGTAATAAAACTAAATAAATAGTAAAATTATAATATTTTATTAAATAAAGTACTATTTTAAAATGTAAACTAAGTTTTATAACAGTTTAATTTAATTTACTATATAAAATAAATTTAATCTAAAATTTTTAAAAATATATAAATAATTTTTTTTACTAAGCTTTATTTAAAAAAAATAGATAAGTTTATAAATATTAATTAAGCTAGCTAATATTATATAAATTTTTATTATTAAAATATTTTAAATTTAAATTAGCTATAATAATATTTATATATAATAGTAAAAATAATAATTATTAATATAAATTATTTATAAATATATATAAAAAAACTATTTATTTATTTTAAAATAAGCTTATTAATTTTGTTAATTTTATTTAATATATTTAATAATGCTATAAAAATAAAAAATTAAAAAAAAAATTAAAAAATAGAAAATAAAAAAAAAGGGTAATATTTAATTATTCTTTTTTTATAAAATAAAATAAAGGTTATAACCTAAAACTTAAGTATATATAGCTAAAAGCTATAAATAAGAAAATACTTTTAATAAAGTTATATTTTTATTTTTTAATAATTAAATAGTTTTAAGTTTTTTAATTTATAAAAGGCTTAATATATAATTTATAGTTATTTAATTTTAATAAATTTATTAAGATAATATTTTAAATATTTAATTTTTAAAATTAAAATAAGCTACTTTTAAAAGTAGCTAATTGCTTATTTATTATTATTAGCATTTATTAAAAAAATTACTATTTTATTTAAAGCTAGTTTTTATAAAAATATAAAATAAGAACTAGCTTACTACTTTTTCTTGAAATTTTTTTGAAATATAAATTTTAGCTCTTTGAGCTTCTATTTTTCTAACAAAGCTTGTTAAAAAAAACTTTTATACTATTAGAAAGTTTTGAAAATAATAGACCTACTTAGCTTATTTTAGCCAAACTACCTATTATTATTTCTTTTCTTCTATATTATTCTCTATTTATATAATTTAGCCAGATTTTTAGCCTTCTTGTCTTCTGGTTTATATAAGTTTTAACTTTCTAAAAAACTAAGCTTATTTGAAAAGCTAAGCTAAAAGCTACAACATTAACTAATAATAGTATATATTTATTTTATATTACCTTTGCCTTTAGTTAATTAAATAATATTTTTTTTTAAATCAATAAAGTTGAATGTAATATATATATACATAATATTGTTAAAAAGTCTACTGGTAATTTCATTTATTCTAATTTTTTTAATATATATTTTTAAATAAAGCATTTTATATTAATTTTATCTATTTAACCGCTTTTAATTTTTACTTATAAGAATAATAGTAAGAATATATAAACGTAGTCATTGTTATAATAAAGCTCTTGCTTAGTAAGAGTATCTCTAGTAATATTTAATATTTAAGTAGATTGTTTTTCTTAGATTTACAAATAAATGGTCACCATTCAAATACTTAGATATATTTGGGAGAAAATAATTGAACTAACCCTGTCTTAACTAAAAATCTCTGCAAGTTAAAGTCCAACATTATACATTTGGAATATTAGCCCAATTAAGCCCCCAATAAGGTGTAAATATATCGGATAATGCCTCAACGTAGCCCTTGAATGAATCTCTTGTTTGAGTCAAATTACCTTGAATGCTTCGAAGCTTCCTCTGCTTAGAATGATTTTTTTAGCAAGGCAGGTAATATAAATAAGTAATTTGCTATAGTTAACAGGGTCACTAGTAATAACAGTAGCTGCAGTAACATTAGTGGTATTACTAGTAACGACATATTGCTTAGTAGTAGCGACTTAGAATTTTGGATGCACCAGATTTTTCTATTGCTTTATTAGAACATAGCAACGAATTTCAAAATAAGTGATTATTAATACGAAACTTGCAATCATCATATAATTTATTTTTAAACATATCGAGATACTTAGTAAATAAAACTATAAAACACTTATTAAAAGCTACTTAGACCAAGCTTATTACTTAGTTGCAAGTATGCTTAAGCCATATAAAACCTGCTGCACTTGTTTCGTATTAGTATTAGTATTAGTATTAGTATTAGTATTAGAATATTTCATGATGCTTAGTTAAGGTGTACAACAACGAATTCTTATTAAATTTGCTTAGGTTTAAACTATTATACGTTTATATTGAGAGTTTGTGTCATATTGGTTCCAATAAGCACAATGTTAATTTTATATTATACAATGTAAACGTAGGGTTGAATAAAACCTTATGCAACAGCATATTAGTAGTTGATATATAGCTTATAAATATCTAAACAGAATTTGAATCTTTATAACTTTGTTGATAAATATTGAAACGGAATTTGCAGATTTGTATTTTGATTTGTCCTTGAGCATTACATTTTGGTTTTATTTATTTATTCCTTATACTCTCTTTTTTACTAATATGGAAACAGATATGTTCAGTACAATTTTTAACTTACTTAACTAAGGTAAATATTTTTCATATATAAGGTATAGTTGCCTGCTTCTGAAATATGGATATAAAGTAAATATCTTAGGACTGATATTGTTTTGTTAATAGATAAAATCTAATTAAGTCAAATATACTTTTTAAATTAGAAATAAATAATTTTTAAATTCCCATTATTAACCGAATATTTTTGTAAGATTTTAGGTTGTAAATAAGAAAATTTACAGGTTAAATATGAATCTATTGGTTTAGTTCATTCAGTTGTTTAAATTTTTTGGTTAATTTTATATTAAGAGCGGGAAATTTAATTATGTATTTTCATTTCTCTATTTTTGGAGATGTACATTGATTTAATAAAATTATTTATAATGAAAATATCCAGCCAAGGCTCCTTTTTGAGGTAATTTTGGATATTAATGATAAATAGTAGTAGAATTGGTAGAATTAAATAAATAAGTGATTTAAGTGGATATTAAACGAAGGTTTCAAACGCATTCATAAATAAATTTATATACAACAATCAGATTACTAATTTTTGGCATAAAAGCGAACACGTGTAAAAAGCAAAATTCAGGGTTGAAAAGTTTTTAAAAACCAAAAACTAATTGCTACTAAAAAATAATCAAAATGGTCAAACAAGTCACTTCATTCGCAGAATATAACGAAGCTATCAACGGAAGCAAGCCTGTTGTTATCGATTTTTTCACTACTTGATGTGGGTAAGTATTTAAATTTTGAATTCTTTTTATTATATTTTAGACCTTGTAAAGTTATAGCTCCTCAATTTGAAAATTTTTCTCAAGAATTCACCGATGTCGAGTTCATTAAGGTTGATGTTGACCAAGTTCCCGTAAACTTACTTTTTATTCGATGTTTTATTAGTTTTTTTAACAGGAAGCTGCTAAAGCTGCTCATATTGCCGTCATGCCTACTTTTAAACTATTTAGAAATGGTACTGCAACTGGAACCGTAGTTGGTGCTAATATTCAAAAGTTAAAGCTGTTAACTCAACAAGCTGCTGCTTTTTAACTGTAATTAAATTCATAAGCATTTTTTATAATTTAACCTTTTTATCAAGGTATTTATACTATTATTTTTTTAACGCTTTTTTACATCAGTATACTAATAATTCAGTAGTAATACTGTTATACTACTTTAATTAATATTAGCTTTCCTCATATATGTAATTAAAAGATGTTACTCGAAAAATGTTAAATGGTAATTTGTACATATTTTAAATGCATTTATTTTTACTTAGCGACGATTATTAGGACTGCATTAGGTATTCAAAATTTAATTGGTGCATAAAAGAACATTTGTAAATTATTAACTTGACAACTTTAGATCTTTATTATTTAGAGTGGATATATATATTTAAGCAGTTTTATTTCCAATTTCACTACATATTTTTTGCTGTATAGACTATTTGAGATATATTTTTATATACTTCGGAAGTCCATAAACATATGAACAATAATAAAAACTCCACGTGCTTATGTTCCCTATTCTTCAAAGTTAAGAAGGTTCTAATATTATTTAAAACTGTGCTATCTGGACCTTCAGGATATATTTTTAAGTAGATTCACTACCTCTGAAAACTGATAGTTATGAGAACTTTGTGTTCAGGAGGTTATATTGTATAGGTTAAGGCATTCAGATATAGTACTATACAGAGTAAGTTCCTTAGAGGGAATATATTTGGCTATACTATAACCAAGCTTCCAGTAAAAGACAGTATTTTCTACCAGATAGGACTGGCTTTTGCAGTCAGGCTAATTAATAGCAAAAGGGGGTGGAAAAATATAGATTATTACTCTTAGAATATTAAAATAATACTATAAGCTAACTAAGTTTCAGCTTATATCTATAAAAATGAGTTTTTCCTAACAGGTTTCTTTTGATTTTTAGAGTAGCAATAATAGTAAAAAAGATGATATTTTAAGAAAGAAGATAAATAGTATAAGTAATTATATTTTCAAAAAGGCATTGTATTGATTATCTAGATAGTTATAGTAATAAACATATACCTACTTTTTACTTAAATTAATTAAAATAAAATATAACATATAAAATTTTAGCAAACTTTAACTATAGCTTATATACCTTTTAAAATTTAAAAAATTTAATGTAAGTATTATAAAAGTAATTTAACTTTTATTAATACTTAAATAATCTTAAGTTAGTAAAAATATAATAGCTTTAACAAATAAAATTATATATATAAGTAAATTAAAATCTTAAAAATTTAGTTAAAAATTATCTATTTTATAATTTTATTACTATTTTATTTTTATCTCTTAAAGAATAAATATAACTAATTTAAAAAAAAATACTTTTTCTAGCTTTTAAAACAAAAAGTATAGTTAGACTAAAAAAATACTTAAAAAACTTAAATAAATTAATATATAAATAATAAACTTTAATATATATATATATTATTTGTTTTAGCTATAATATTTTAGCTTTATTTATATTTATATTTATACTACTTTTTTATTTAAATTAGTATAATTTACTTATAGCTATTTAATTTAGCTTTTATTTTATTATACTTATATTTTAATTTTTACATATTAATATTAAATGATTTTACTTCTATATAGCTATCTAATATATTTTTAAGTTTTGCTACTATTTAAATTTATTTTACAGTTTTACCTTAGCTTAAAATCAACTTTTTTACTAATATATTATATTAATAAAAATAGCCATATTTAATAATAAACTAATATACTTAATATTTAATTAATATATATTAAAAAAAGAAAAAAATAGTTAAATACTTTTGTATATAAATATAATAATAATAATATAAGTTACTTATTATAAAATTTATTATAAAAAGTATATAGATTAAAAAATATAATTAGTATCAAATAAAATATTAGCCACTTTTAAAAATAGCTAAGTTTTATATATACTTAATTTTATAGTTTATAGCTTAAAGTTATAAATTTAAAGCTTTAACTACTTTATTAAAGTTTACAATTTTTAGTTATAGCTTTTTATAACTATTTATAAGTATTTTTAAATTAGTTTTACTAGTATTTTACTTTATTTTAATATATAAAAAAGGTATACTTAATATAGTTTTATAAATTATTAGTATTTTTTTTTATTATATAAGAAAAATAAAGTATAAATTTAGTAAACTTTTTTTAGCAACTTTTAAGCAAACTTAAAAATTATCTAAGTATTTTTTATTAGATTAAAGTTTTAAAAATATAATTTTAAGATATGAATTTAATACTAATTAAGAATTTTAATATTAGTATCTTTAATATAATTTTTAATTATTATAGTAGTATAAAAAGTTGTAAAGTAATAAAGTTTTACTTCATATATATTAAAATAGGTTAATAATTTTTTAAATAAACTTTTTAAAACAACTTAAAATAAAACATTTTAACTAAATTTATATATTTTTATAATGTTTTTATAATATTTTTATAAAAATATTAATATTAAAATTATTTTTTATATATACTAAAGGTATAGCCTTAATAGTTAACTTTAAAGCTATTAAATTAATATAAGTTATAATTTACTATATAGTTAAATTTTTAGTATAGTTAAAAATATTTATAATTTTAATTAAGCTAATATATATAATATTTATCTTAGTAGTAAAGTTACTAAAATATTATATTTATTAATTTAAATAATGCTATTTAAATAGTTAATATACTTAAAAAGCATTCTTTTTAAAGAAAAGTACTTTTAACTTATAATAATTATTTTTTTAAACTATTTTAATACTTTGAAAATTTTAAAAACTATTTAATTTTATTTATACTTAAAAATTATAAAGGAATAAAAGTATAACTTTATATTTTACTAAGTATTGTTTAGTAAAATTATATACTTTTTTAAGTATAGTAAAAAGAAAATAGCTTTAAATATTCTAAAATATATAAATATTAAACTTACTTTATTATATATAGTAAGTTAAGTTAATATTTTAGCTATTTTGAAATTTAAAGTAATATTATAATTTTGTAATTAATTTAAACAAAATACAAACTTATATATATAGTATATAAATTATTTACTTTTTAGTTTTATTTATAAAAAGCTATTTTAATTTTAATTTTTTTAAAAGATATATAGTATTTTTAAAAGTACTATACTCTATTAAAAAATTTAAAGTAGTATATATTTAAATATAAATAATAAAATTAAAAAAAATTGGGTTTATAAAAATTTTATATAATAAAATATATATAATAAAATTTAATATATATAAGTTTTAAAAAATTCTAGATTTAAATTTGGTAATATTAAATTTTATTATATAAATTACAATAAATAAAAATAATAATAAAATATACTTATTTTTGCTTTATATTTTATAAAAAAAAATTGTTAAAATATTAAAAAAGTATTAATTTTAAGGTTTAATAAAAAATATTTTTAGAAATAATAAAGTTTTAAAAAGTCTAATATAAAATACCAATAATATATATATATATATTTTAAAATAAATTAATTTTAGCTTATTATATTAAAATTTATTCAATTTTTAATTATTAAAAAGGTAATAAAATAAATAAAAATTTTAAATATAAATATCTAAAAATTAAAAAAAAATACTAATAATAATAATAGTTTTTATTATAAAATTATAAATATATATATATAATTAAATTTAGCATTGTTTATTTAGTATTTATATAAAATATTATTAAAATAAAATATACTTTTATAGTAAAATTTTTTATATTTTTAAAAAGTAAAGTATTTTTAAATTATAAAAATTTATTAAATTTGCTATAATTTATTACTTTTTTATTTAATAATATTTAGTTTTAAATAATATATTAAATATAATATAATAATTATTTAAAGAATTTTTTTAGCTATATTTTATTAGTATTATTATAAAAATATTTAATAAATTATTAAAAATAGTTATTTTTATTTAATAATAAAAACTTTAGTATATATATATAATTTTAAATTTATTAAATACTTTAAATTTTATTAAAACTTAAAATATAATATACTAACAGTATTTATTAAATATAATAATTAAATAATTTAGTTTAATTTAATTTTTTATATTATAATAATATATATATTTAAGTTAATAGTTTAAATTTTAAACTAATATATTTTTAAACTTATAATATAGCTAGTATAATATAACTATATAAAAAGATATATATTTAAATTAAGTATAAATATTATAAAATAAAAAAGTAATAAGTTATAGCAAATTTAATAATACTCTACTTTTTAAAAATATAAAAAATTTTACTATAAAAGTATATTTTTATTTTAATAATAATTTATAAAAATACTAAATAAATAATACTAAATTTAATTATGTATATAAATTTATAACTTTATAATAAAAATTAAAAAATTCAAAACTTTACTTTATACTAATATTTAAATAGGTTGTTTTTCTATTTTACTCACTTTTTTAATAATTAAAAGTTAAATAAAATTTGATATAATAAGCTAAAATTTATTTACTTTATAATAATATATATATATTATTAGTATTTTATATTAAACTTTTTAATGTAAATAAATTATACTTTTATTAAAATTATTTAGCTTTTTTTAATACTTAATTATAAAAATTTTAAAATAAAATTTTTAAATTTTTTAATATATTTCAAATTCTTAAATATTAAAAATTCTAAATATATTTAAATTTTAAATATTTATATATAGCTTAATAAAGTTAATTTTAAATATATTAAGTTATTTTTATATAAATATAAATAACTTTTAATAATTTTAAAAGTGATTTAAATATAATTACTTTAAAACATTATATTAAAATTTATTATATATACTTTATTATATAAAATTTTTATAAAAATAAATTATTTTTAAATATTTTCAAAAGTAGCTAATTATTTATCTATTATTAAAATATTTAAAAAAATTTAGTTTAAATAATTTATTTTTAAGTTAAAAAATTCTTAAAAAGTAAATTAATTTTATAATTAAAATATTTGTAATATAATCTAGATATACTATAACTTAAGCCTGATATACAATACTTTACTTGGTATATTAAACTTGAGTACTCATTGCTTCAATCATGTATTGATGCCGTTTTTCTCATAACCAACATAAAATCAAGTTAAAATAATGTCTTCCTTATTAGAAGTTAAACCGCCAAAACACCTAATAATATTAACTTGCTATTAAAACAAATCTTTAAGTAAAACTCTCCAATAGTACTGTCACTAAGTTATTGATGTGATAAGTATTATCTCCTGGAACAATTTATCAACTATCTGACTTGCCCCAGAGACAATATTTACCTCTATCCTACACAGCCTACTTAACTCCGTTATAAGCAAATCGGATAAGCATGCTATAAAAGTACCTTTTTTGCTTTAAATAAAAACTTTTACGTATCTTATTATTATCAACTATATTGATATTTTGGAGATCTTAAAATACAATCAAAGCTAAAGCACTTGGCCCTAACTAGACTAAATAGTAAAATCTTTATGCCGCCTCTAAGACAAGCCTATCAATTACTATAGTGCTTACCTAATTTAATCAGGCCTTATAAAAATACCCAAGGTGCTTGCCTCCTACTTGAGCTCTAATCAACTAAATTACTGCCTTTCAAATGGCTACATAGTAAAACTTTAACATTTGGCGCTTATAGCTGAACGTCTAAATAACTACAAACCCCATACCAATTATTTACCATCCAATAGAACCAAACAATAACTCCAAATAAAAATAAATAATAAAAATAAAAACATTAAAACTAAAATGGTTCCTACTGGAAGTTATACTGTCCTATCTGACTACTCAGAGAATGTCAAAGTAACAAACCGCCCCCCTAACATTGCAAGCCACTACAATTCTATTGGAAGACAAGTATTTTTTGATTTTGAAACTCTTCAAAAGTTTTTCCAAAATAATGCAACCTTTGTCGAAGAAGATAAAAACTACCATAACCCTATAATACTAACTTATGATGTTGCAGAACTTTCTTTATTAACTGAAGACTGCCTCCACATACAATAGTTTGGTGGCTTCTCTATGCATACAAAAAATGAAGATTATAAATTATAGTATGTAGCAAACAACTTTGACAATTTCCCTGTTGTCTCTTACTAAGTACTGCAATCTTTTTCACAATTACAAGAATATTTAGTTGAAGTACTGCACCCCTTCTACTTTTAATTAAGAGGTCATATTATAGTTCTTAAGGAATTTTTTGATAACTAGATAACCATAATTGAAGTACATTTAGAACATATAAATATCCTTATAGGTAGAATAGCATCATTGAAAAGTGGCTGCTATCATATTGAACGTATAGATAAGAGTGTTAGTAACACGTTTAATGAAATATAGCTTCTTGTACACAGTAAATTAGACCATCAAGATGAGCGGTTTCTAAACATTTTGCACCAAGTTAATATGACTACGCAATATCAATAAAAGGCAAAAGATACTCTTGCTGACCTTAAAACAGAGTATACTATTAAGACTACACATATAGACAAAGTTTTTATTAAGTTAAAAGAAAAAGTAAAAAGAATGAAACTAGAAATACAGGTTAACTGTAAGACAATTAATATAATTAAAGAAGAAATGCTAAATAAACATAAAATCTCTAATATTTTTTTTCAACTACTACAACTAGAAAATTAAAGCATAACCATTGCTGGAAACTCAAAAGACCATCCTAACTGTATTCACCAAACTAAAATAATACACTTAACTGCAGAGCTAGAAAGGATGTATGTAGATCAAGCATCTACTAATTGTTGTTTAGACAACTTAATTAGCTATATAAATAGTAAGAACTCAGAACCACAAGATAAAATATTGCAATTAGAACAAACAATATCAATAATGCAAACTAAGTTTGATGTATTTTGCTACCAGGCAATAATTAAAAGTTCCCTTGTAGCCTCTTTAGAAGTTGCTCTAAGATTAACTTATAGAACAAATTTCCAACAAGAACTAAGAGACTAGTTGTTATCTAATAGCTATACAACACCTCTACAAGATCATTTACCTAGAGCTACTAAAGCTCATAATATTAGGATAGCCTAAGAGTCTTCAATACCACTATTAGCAGCTAAATCCCAGATCCAAGATCAGTTGTCTCCCTAAAAAGTTAGTAACTACCCTTCACGTTCTGTCTTAGTAATAGACAAAGTTGAAACTGAAACTATTTTAAGCTCCCGCATACAACCCAAGCTCAATATTTAAATGGCTAGAGGGTTTGCTTAGGATGATGTATGCCTACTTCCCAAAAATGAACAATCTAGTTTTAGAAGGTCCCGCTTAAATCATAAACCAATGAATACTTTTTCTACTATAATAAACTTTACAGTTATGCTACCCTGCCAAAATATTTTAAAAAATATACCACAACCTAGTATTCAATGTGCTATTAATCCTTTACCAAATTAGCAAGAAGTATATACTGTTGCTAATCTAGGCTCTCCTTCAAATTACTACTCTAAAAATGAGTTTAGAACAACAAATAATACTTATCCTAACATAGCTCCTTCAATATCTTAAGTTTGCTATAGAGATAAGTATGAACTAGAAAATACTCAAGATAGTTTAGGTATTAAAAAATTGAACTATACTAATAAGTTTAACCCCAACTCTAATACTACTGCATCAGCTTATTTTAGTGCATTAGAGTATGTTTTTAAAGTAAGTAAATACCCAAATGAAGATAAAATTGGAGCACTTATATTATTACTTTATAAATCTTAGCTGTAATGGGTTATAACCTTAGACAACTATATTAAAAATGATTGGAAATTATTAAAAGTAGAATTTATCAAACAATATAATACTGATATCCACCTTGATAACATTAAGGTAAAACTACTAAATATGCACCTAAGTTCAAATGAGTTGCTTACTTTATTTGCTAGACACTTTAGAAATAAAGCTACAACTCTAATAATGAACAAATCTTTTTTAACCTCTGACGTTAGAACATTGTTTTTTTATAACCTACCAAAAAAGGTATGTAATGCTTTATATGGATCACTGATAGAATGTAAATCTTCTTTTAGCTATATATTTATTTTAGAGAATTATGGATTATATAGCTTAGGAGCTGCTAATGCTACTTTTAATTGACACAATAAAAACAATTATAATATCCATCATATTGATGCCCAACTTAAGTCTGAACCATTAACTTATCAATACTGTGTTTTAACAACTCAACAATTCTACAATAATAAATATAATGGACTGCACTTAAAGCAATTTGCAGGATATTACAATTGTGGTGAGTTTGAATATATTACAAAGACTTATAACTAACTTCTTCCAACTAATGGTAAATTTAAGTACTACCTAAAGTCAGAAGTTGAAAAAGCAGGTAAGCTAACCAAACCCCCTTCT